>CAKAJE020001225.1:0-52833 GCA_916610135.2 Macropis europaea | reverse complement strand
GGTAAGGCAAACAGAGACCCAATTAGATCATTTTATATTTTGTTTAATATAAGATTTCAGGGAAATTCTATCACATTTGTTCAATTTATGTCGCTCCTATTTCAGATAGCGTATTGGGCTACGCGGCATCTCAAAGCGCATGAAATGGCAAATAAAATGCACTACTAAACTTCTAGGCTAGGGCGAACAGAGACCCGATTACATCATTTTAAATTATGGTTAATTTAAGAATTCAGCAAAATTCTATCACATTTGTTTAATTTACGTCGCTCCTATTTCAGATAGCGCAATCGGCTAAGCGGCATCTCAAAGCGCATGAAATGGCGAATAAAATGCACTATTAAGCTTCTAGGCTAGGGCGAACAGAGACGCGATTAGATCATTTTATGTTATGGTTAATTTAAGAATTCTGCAAAATTCTATCACATTTGTTCAAATAACGACGATCCTATTTCAGATAGCGTATTGGGCTAAGCGGTATCTCAAAGCGCGTGGAATGGCGAGTAAAATGCACCATTAAACTTCTATGATAGGGCAATCAGAGACACGATTAGATCATTTTACATTATTGTTAATAAAAGAATTCATCGAAATTCTATCACATTTGTTCAACTTACGTCGTTCCTATTTCAGATAGCGTATTGGGCTACGCGGCATCTCAAAGCGCACGAAATGACGAGTAAAATGCACTCTTAAACGTCTAGGGTAGGGCAAACAGAGACCCGATTAGATCATTTTATATTATGGTTAATTTAAGAATTCAACGAAATTCTATGAGATTCGTTCAATTTACGTCGCTCCTATTTCAGATAGCGTATTGGGCAAAGCGGCATCTCAAAGCGCATGAAATGACGAGTAAAATGCACTATTAAACTTCTAGGGTAGGGCAAACAGAGACCCGATTAGTTCATTTTATATTATAGTGAATTTAAGAATTCAGCGAAATTCTCTCACATTTGTTCAAATAACGTCGATCCTATTTCAGATAGCGTATTGGGCTAAGCGGTATCTCAAAGCGCATGAAATGACGAGTGAAGTGCACTATTAAACTTCTAGGGTAAGGGAAAGAGAGACCCGATCAGATCATTTTATATTATGGTTAATATAAGAATTAAGCGTAATTCTATCACATTTGTTCAATTTACGTCAATACTATTTCAGATAGCCTACTGGGCTAGCCGGCATCTTAAGGCGCGTGGAATATCGAGTAAAATGCACTATTAGCCTTCTATGATAGGGCAAACAGAGACCCGATAAGATCATTTTATATTATGGTTAATTTAAGAATTCAGCGAAATTCTATCACGTTTGTTGAACTTACGTCGCTCCTATTTCAGATAGCGTACTGGGCTAGGCGGCATCTCAAAGCGCATGAAATGGCGAGTGAAATGCACCATTAGACTTCTATGGTAGGGCGAACAGAGACCCGATTAGATCATTTTACATTAAGGTTAATATAAGGATTCACGGAAATTCTATCAGATTTGTTCAATTTACGTCGCTCCTATTTCAGATAGCGTACTGGGCTAGGCGGCATCTAAAAGCGCATGAAATGGCGAGTATAATGCACTATTAAACTTCTAGGATAAGGCAAACAGAGACCCGATTAGATCATTTTATATTATGGTTAATTTCAGAATTCAGCGAAATTCTATCTCATTTGTTCAATTTACGTCGCTCCTATTTCAGATAGCATACTGCGCTAGGCGGCTTCTTAAAGCGCGTGGAATGGCGAGTAAAACGCGCTATTAAACTTCTAGGATAAGGCAAACAGAGACCCGATTAGATCATTTTATATTACGGTTAATATAAGAATGCCGCATAATTCTTTCACATTTGTTCAACTTACGTCGCTCCTATTTCAGATAGCGTACTGGGCTAGGCTGCATCTCAAAGCGCATGAAATGGCGAGTGAATTGCACTATTAGACTTCTATGGTAGGGCGAACAGAGGTCCGTTTACATCATTTTACATTAAGGTTATTATAAGGATTCACGGAAATTCTATCACGTTTGTTCAATTTACGTCGCTCCTATTTCAGATAGCGTACTGGGCTAGGCGGCATCTTAAAGCGCGTGGAAGGGCGAGTAAAATGCACTACTAAACTTCTATGATAGAGCAATCAGAGACCCGATTAGATCATTTTATATTTTGTTTAATATAAGATTTCAGGGAAATTCTATCACATTTGTTCAATTTACGTCGCTCCTATTTCAGATAGCTTATTGGGCTTAGCGGCATCTCCAAGCGCATGAAGTGACGAGTGAAATGCACTACTAAACTTCTAGGGTAGGGCAAACAGAGACCCGATTAGATCATTTTATATTATGGTTAATTTAAGAATTCAGCAAAATTCTATCACATTTGTTCAACTTACGTCGCTGCAATTTCAGATAGCGTATTGGGCTAAGAGGCATCTCAAAGCGCATGGAATGGCGAACAAAATGCACTATTAAACTTCTAGGCAAGGGCGAACAGAAACCCGATTAGATCATTTTATATTATGGTTAATAACAGAATTCAGCGAAATTCTATCACATTTGTTCAACTTACGTCGCTCCTATTTCAGATAGCGTAGTGGGCTAAGCGGCATCTCAAAGCGCATGAAATGGCGAGTGAAATGCACCATTAGACTTCTATGGTAGGGCGAACAGGGACCCGATTAGATCATTTTACATTAAGGTTAATATAAGGATTCACGGAAATTCTATCACATTTGTTCAATTTACGTCGCTCCTGTTTCATATAGCGTATTGGGCTATGCGGCATCTCAAATCGCATGAAATGGCGATTAAAATGCACTATTCAACATCTAGGGTAGGGTAAGCAGAGACCCGACTAGATCATTTTATATTATGGTTAATTTAAGAATTCAGCGAAAATCTATCACATTTGTTCAACTTACGTCGCTCCTATTTCAGATAGCGTACTGGGCTAGGCGGCATCTTAAAGCGCGTGGAAGGGCGAGTAAAATGCACTACTAAACTTCTATGATAGAGCAATCAGAGACACGATTAGATCATTTTATATTTTGTTTAATATAATATTTCAGGGAAATTCTATCACATTTGTTCAATTTACGTCGCTCCTATTTCAGATAGCGTATTGGGCTCAGCGGCATCTCAAAGCGCATGAAATGGCGAACAAAATGCACTATTAAACTGCTAGGCTAGGGCGAACAGAGACCCGATTAGATCATTTTATATTATGCTTAATAAAAGAATTCAGCGAAATTCTATCACATTTGTTCAACTTACGTCGCTGCTATTTTAGATAGCGCATTGGGCTAAGCGGCATCTCAAAGCGCATGAAATGGCGAGTGAAATGCACCATTAGACTTCTATGGTAGGTCGAACAGAGACCCGATTAGATCATTTTACATTAAGGTTAATATAAGGATTCACGGAAATTCTATCACATTTGTTCAATTTACGTCGCTCCTGTTTCAGATAGCGTATTGGGCTATGCGGCATCTCAAAGCGCATGAAATGGCGAGTAAAATGCACTATTAAACTTCTAGGGTAGGGCAAGCAGAGACCCGATGAGATCATTTTATATTATGGTTAATTTAAGAATTCAGCAAAATTCTATCACATTTGTTCAACTTACGTCGCTCCTATTTCAGATATCGTACTGGGCTAGGCGGCATCTTAAAGCGCGTGGAATGGCGAGTAAAATGCACTACTAAACTTCTATGATAGGGCAATCAGAGACCCGATTAGATCATTTTATATTGTGGTTAATTTAAGAATTCAGCAAAATTCTATCACATTTGTTCAATTTACGTCGCTCCTATTTCAGTTAGCGTATTCGGCTAAGCGGCATCTCAAAGCGCATGAAATGGCGAGTAAAGTGCACTATTAAACTTCTAGGGTAGGGCAAACAGAGACCCGGTAAGATCATTTTATATTGTGGTTAATTTAAGAATTCAGCAAAATTCTATCACATTTGTTCAATTTACGTCGTTCCTATTTCAGATAGCGTACTGGGCTCGGCGGCATCTTAAAGCGCGTGGAATTGCGAGTGAATTGCCCTATTAGACTTGTATGGTAGGGCGAACAGAGACCCGATAAGATCATTTTATATTATGGTTAATATAAAATTTCAGGGAAATCCTATCACATTTGTTCAATTCACGTCGCTCCTATTACAGATAGCGTATTGGGCTAAGCTGCATCTCAAAGCGCATGAAATGGCGAACAAAATGCACTATTGAACTTCTAGGCTAGGGCGAACAGAGACCCGATGAGATCATTTTACATTATGGTTAATAAAAGAATTCAGCGAAATTCTATCACATTTGTTCAATTTACGTCGCTCCTATTTCAGATAGCGTACTGGGCTAGGCGCGACCTTAAAGCGTGTGGAATGGCCAGTAAAATGCACTATTAAACTTCTATGATAGGGCAATCAGAGTACCGATTAGATCATTTTATATTTTGGTTAACATATGAATTCAACGAAATTCTATCACATTTGTTCAATTTACGTCGCTCCTATTTCAGATAGCGTATTGGGCTAAGCGGCATCTCAAAGCGCATGAAATGGCGAGTAAAATGAACTATTAAACATCTAGGGTAAGGCAAACAGAGACCCGATTAGATCATTTTATATTATGGTTAATTTAAGAATTCAGCAAAATTCTTTCACATTTGTTCAATTTACGTCGCTGCTATTTCAGATAACGTACTGGGCTAGGCGGCATCTTAAAGCGCGTGGAATGGCGAGTAAAATGCACTACTAAACTTCTATGATAGGGCAATCAGAGACCCGATTAGATCATTTTATATTTTGGTTAATATAAGAATTCAGCGAAATTCTATCACATTTGTTCAATTTACGTCGCTCCTATTTCAGATAGCGTATTGGGGTATGCGGCATCTCAAAGCGCATGAAATGGCGAGTAAAATGCACTATTAAACTTCTAGGGTAAGGCAAACAGAGACCCGATTAGATCATTTTATATTACGGTTAATATAAGAATTCAGCGTAATTCTATCACATTTGTTCAAGTTACGTCGCTCCTATTTCAGATAGCGTACTGGGCTAGGCGGCACCTTAAAGCGCGTGGAAGGCCGAGTAAAATGCACTACTAAACTTCTATGATAGGGCAATCAGAGACCCGATTAGATCATTTTATATTATGGTTAATTTTAGAATTCAGCAAAATTCTATCACATTTGTTCAACTTACGTCGCTCCTATTTGAGATATCGTACTGGGCTAGGCGGCATCTTAAAGCGCGTGGAATGGCGAGTAAAATGCACTACTAAACTTCTATGATAGGGCAATCAGAGACCCGATTAGATCATTTTATATTTTGTTTAATATAAGATTTCAGGGAAATTGTATCACATTTGTTCAATTTACGTCGCTCCTATTTCAGATGGCCTATTGGGCTAAGCGGCATCTCAAAGCGCATGAAACGGCGAACAAAATGCACTATTAAACTTCTAGGCTAGGGCGAACAGAGACCCGATGAGATCATTTTACATTATGGTTAATAAAAGAATTCAGCGAAATTCTATCACATTTGTTCAACTTACGTCGCTCCTATTTCAGATAGCGTACTGGGCTAGGCGCGACCTTAAAGCGTGTGGAATGGCCAGTAAAATGCACTATTAAACTTCTATGATAGGGCAATCAGAGTACCGATTAGATCATTTTATATTTTGGTTAACATATGAATTCAACGAAATTCTATCACATTTGTTCAATTTACGTCGCTCCTATTTCAGATAGCGTATTGGGCTAAGCGGCATCTCAAAGGGCATGAAATGGCGAGTAAAATGCACTATGAGACTTCTAGGGTAGGGAAAAAGGAGACCCGATTAGATCATTTTATATTATGGTTAATTTAAGAATTCAGCAAAATTCTATCACATTTGATCAATTTACGTCGCTCCTATTTCAGATAGCGTACTGGGCTACGCGGCATCTTAAAGCGCGTGGAAGGGCGAGTAAAATGCACTACTAAACTTCTATGATAGAGCAATCAGAGACCCGATTAGATCATTTTATATTTTGTTTAATATAAGATTTCAGGGAAATTCTATCACATTTGTTCAATTTACGTCGCTCCTATTTCAGATAGCCCATTGGGCTAAGCGGCATCTCAAAGCGCATGAAACGGCGAACAAAATGCACTATTAAACTTCTAGGCTAGGGCGAACAGAGACCAGATTAGATCATTTTACATTTTGGTTAATATAAGGATTCTGCGAAATTGTATCACATTTGTTCTATTTACGTCGCTCCTATTTCAGATAGCTTATTGGGCTTAGCGGCATCTCAAAGCGCATGAAGTGACGAGAGAAATGCACTATTAAACTTCTAGGCTAGGGCAAACAGAGACCCGATTAGATCATTTTATATTATGGTTAATTTAAGAATTCAGCAAAATTCTATCACATTTGTTCAACTTACGTCGCTCCTATTTCAGATATCGTACTGGGCTAGGCGGCATCTTAAAGCGCGTGGAATGGCGAGTAAAATGCACTACTAAACTTCTATGATAGGGCAATCAGAGACCCGATTAGATCATTTTATATTTTGTTTAATATAAGATTTCAGGGAAATTGTATCACATTCGGTCAATTTACGTCGCTCCTATTTCAGATAGCGTATTCGGCTAAGCGGCATCTCAAAGCGCATGAAGTGGCGAACAAAATGCACTATTAAACTTCTAGGCTAGGGCGAACAGAGACCAGATTAGATCATTTTATATTTTGGTTAATAAGAGGATTCTGCGAAATTGTATCACATTTGTTCTATTTACGTCGCTCCTATTTCAGATAGCTTATTGGGCTTAGCGGCATCTCAAAGCGCATGAAGTGACGAGTGAAATACACTATTAAACTTCTAGGCTAGGGCAAGCAGAGACCTGATTAGATCATTTTATATTATGGTTAATTTAAGAATTCAGCAAAATTCTATCACATTTGTTCAACTTACGTCGCTCCTATTTCAGATATCGTACTGGGCTAGGAGGCATCTTAAAGCGCGTGGAATGGCGAGTAAAATGCACTACTAAACTTCTATGATAGGGCAATCAGAGTCCCGATTAGATCATTTTATATTTTGTTTAATATAAGATTTCAGGGAAATTGTATCACATTTGTTCAATTTACGTCGCTCCTATTTCAGATAGCGTATTCGGCTAAGCGGCATCTCAAAGCGCATGAAGTGGCGAATAAAATGCACCATTAAACTTCTACGCTAGGGCGAACAGAGACCCGATTAGATCATTTTATATTATGGTTAATAAAAGAATTCAGCGAAATTCTATCACATTTGTTCAACTTACGTCGCTCCTATTTCAGATAGCGTATTGGGCTAAGCGGCATCTCAAAGCACATGAAATGGCGAGTAAAATGCAATACTAAACTTCTATGATAAGGCAAACAGAGACCCGATTAGATCATTTTATATTACGGTTAATATAAGAATTCAGCGTAATTCTATCCCATTTGTTCAACTTACGTCGCTCCTATTTCAGATAGCGTACTGGGCTAGGCGGCATCTTAAAGCGCGTGGAATGGCGAGTAAAATGCACTACTAAACTTCTATGATAGGGCAATCAGAGACCCGATTAGATCATTTTATATTTTGTTTAATATAAGATTTCAGGGAAATTGTATCCCATTTGTTCAATTTACGTCGCTCCTATTTCAGATAGCGTATTTGGCTAAGCGGCATCTCAAAGCGCATGAAGTGGCGAATAAAATGCACCATTAAACTTCTAGGCTAGGGCGAACAGGGACCCGATTAGATCATTTTATATTATGGTTAATAAAAGAATTCAGCGAAATTCTATCACATTTGTTCAACTTACGCCGCTCCTATTTCAGATAGCGTATTGGGCTAAGCGGCATCTCAAAGCGCATGAAGTGACGAGTGAAATGCACTATTAAACTTCTAGGCTAGGGCAAACAAAGACCCGATTAAATCATTTTATATTCTGGTTAATTTAAGAATTCAGCGAAATTCTATCACATTTGTTCAATTTACGTCGTTCCTATTTCAGATAGCGTACTGGGCTCGGCGGCATCTTAAAGCGCGTGGAATTGCGAGTGAATTGCCCTATTAGACTTGTATGGTAGGGCGAACAGAGACCCGATAAGATCATTTTATATTATGGTTAACATAAAATTTCAGGGAAATCCTATCACATTTGTTCAATTCACGTCGCTCCTATTACAGATAGCGTATTGGGCTAAGCTGCATCTCAAAGCGCATGAAATGGCGAACAAAATGCACTATTGAACTTCTAGGCTAGGGCGAACAGAGACCCGATGAGATCATTTTACATTATGGTTAATAAAAGAATTCAGCGAAATTCTATCACATTTGTTCAATTTACGTCGCTCCTATTTCAGATAGCGTACTGGGCTAGGCGCGACCTTAAAGCGTGTGGAATGGCCAGTAAAATGCACTATTAAACTTCTATGATAGGGCAATCAGAGTACCGATTAGATCATTTTATATTTTGGTTAACATATGAATTCAACGAAATTCTATCACATTTGTTCAATTTACGTCGCTCCTATTTCAGATAGCGTATTGGGCTAAGCGGCATCTCAAAGCGCATGAAATGGCGAGTAAAATGAACTATTAAACATCTAGGGTAAGGCAAACAGAGACCCGATTAGATTATTTTATATTATGGTTAATTTAAGAATTCAGCAAAATTCTTTCACATTTGTTCAATTTACGTCGCTGCTATTTCAGATAACGTACTGGGCTAGGCGGCATCTTAAAGCGCGTGGAATGGCGAGTAAAATGCACTACTAAACTTCTATGATAGGGCAATCAGAGACCCGATTAGATCATTTTATATTTTGGTTAATATAAGAATTCAGCGAAATTCTATCACATTTGTTCAATTTACGTCGCTCCTATTTCAGATAGCGTATTGGGGTATGCGGCATCTCAAAGCGCATGAAATGGCGAGTAAAATGCACTATTAAACTTCTAGGGTAAGGCAAACAGAGACCCGATTAGATCATTTTATATTACGGTTAATATAAGAATTCAGCGTAATTCTATCACATTTGTTCAAGTTACGTCGCTCCTATTTCAGATAGCGTACTGGGCTAGGCGGCACCTTAAAGCGCGTGGAAGGCCGAGTAAAATGCACTACTAAACTTCTATGATAGGGCAATCAGAGACCCGATTAGATCATTTTATATTATGGTTAATTTAAGAATTCAGCAAAATTCTATCACATTTGTTCAACTTACGTCGCTCCTATTTGAGATATCGTACTGGGCTAGGCGGCATCTTAAAGCGCGTGGAATGGCGAGTAAAATGCACTACTAAACTTCTATGATAGGGCAATCAGAGACCCGATTAGATCATTTTATATTTTGTTTAATATAAGATTTCAGGGAAATTGTATCACATTTGTTCAATTTACGTCGCTCCTATTTCAGATGGCCTATTGGGCTAAGCGGCATCTCAAAGCGCATGAAACGGCGAACAAAATGCACTATTAAACTTCTAGGCTAGGGCGAACAGAGACCCGATGAGATCATTTTACATTATGGTTAATAAAAGAATTCAGCGAAATTCTATCACATTTGTTCAACTTACGTCGCTCCTATTTCAGATAGCGTACTGGGCTAGGCGCGACCTTAAAGCGTGTGGAATGGCCAGTAAAATGCACTATTAAACTTCTATGATAGGGCAATCAGAGTACCGATTAGATCATTTTATATTTTGGTTAACATATGAATTCAACGAAATTCTATCACATTTGTTCAATTTACGTCGCTCCTATTTCAGATAGCGTATTGGGCTAAGCGGCATCTCAAAGGGCATGAAATGGCGAGTAAAATGCACTATGAGACTTCTAGGGTAGGGAAAAAGGAGACCCGATTAGATCATTTTATATTATGGTTAATTTAAGAATTCAGCAAAATTCTATCACATTTGATCAATTTACGTCGCTCCTATTTCAGATAGCGTACTGGGCTACGCGGCATCTTAAAGCGCGTGGAAGGGCGAGTAAAATGCACTACTAAACTTCTATGATAGAGCAATCAGAGACCCGATTAGATCATTTTATATTTTGTTTAATATAAGATTTCAGGGAAATTCTATCACATTTGTTCAATTTACGTCGCTCCTATTTCAGATAGCCCATTGGGCTAAGCGGCATCTCAAAGCGCATGAAACGGCGAACAAAATGCACTATTAAACTTCTAGGCTAGGGCGAACAGAGACCAGATTAGATCATTTTACATTTTGGTTAATATAAGGATTCTGCGAAATTGTATCACATTTGTTCTATTTACGTCGCTCCTATTTCAGATAGCTTATTGGGCTTAGCGGCATCTCAAAGCGCATGAAGTGACGAGAGAAATGCACTATTAAACTTCTAGGCTAGGGCAAACAGAGACCCGATTAGATCATTTTATATTATGGTTAATTTAAGAATTCAGCAAAATTCTATCACATTTGTTCAACTTACGTCGCTCCTATTTCAGATATCGTACTGGGCTAGGCGGCATCTTAAAGCGCGTGGAATGGCGAGTAAAATGCACTACTAAACTTCTATGATAGGGCAATCAGAGACCCGATTAGATCATTTTATATTTTGTTTAATATAAGATTTCAGGGAAATTGTATCACATTCGGTCAATTTACGTCGCTCCTATTTCAGATAGCGTATTCGGCTAAGCGGCATCTCAAAGCGCATGAAGTGGCGAACAAAATGCACTATTAAACTTCTAGGCTAGGGCGAACAGAGACCAGATTAGATCATTTTATATTTTGGTTAATAAGAGGATTCTGCGAAATTGTATCACATTTGTTCTATTTACGTCGCTCCTATTTCAGATAGCTTATTGGGCTTAGCGGCATCTCAAAGCGCATGAAGTGACGAGTGAAATGCACTATTAAACTTCTAGGCTAGGGCAAACAGAGACCTGATTAGATCATTTTATATTATGGTTAATTTAAGAATTCAGCAAAATTCTATCACATTTGTTCAACTTACGTCGCTCCTATTTCAGATATCGTACTGGGCTAGGAGGCATCTTAAAGCGCGTGGAATGGCGAGTAAAATGCACTATTAAACTTCTAGGGTAGGGCAAACAGAGACCCGATTAGATCATTTTACATTATGGTTAATAAAAGAATTCAGCGAAATTCTATCATATTTGTTCATCTTATGTCGCTCGTAATTCAGATAGCGTATTGGGCTAAGCGGCATTTCAAAGCGCATGAAATGGCGAGTAAAATGCACTATTAAACTTCAAGGGTAGGGCAAACAGAGACCCGATAAGATCATTTTATATTATGGTTAATTTAAGAATTCAGCGAAATTCTATCACATTTGTTCAACTTACGTCGCTCCTATTGCAGATAGCGTATTGGGCTAGGCGGCATATTAAAGCGCGTGGATTGGCGAGTAAAATGCACGCTTAAACTCCTATGATAGGGCAATCAGAGACCCGATTAGATCATTTTATATTTTGGTTAATATAAGAATTCAGCGAAATTCTATCACATTTGTTCAATTTACGTCGCTCCTATTTCAGATAGCTTATTGGGCTAAGCGGCATCTCAAAGCGCATGAAATGACGAATAAAATGCACTATTAAACTTCTAGGGTTGGTCGAACAAAGACCCGATTAGATCATTTTACATTAAGGTTAATATAAGAATTCAGGGAAATTCTATCACATTTGTTCAATTTACGTCGCTCCTATTTCAGATAGCTTATTGGGCTAAGCGGCATCTGAAGGCGCATGAAATGGCGAGTAAAATGCACTATTAAACTTCTAGGGTTGGGCAAACAGAGACCCGACTAGATCATTTTATATTATGGTTAATTTAATATGTCAGCAAAATTTTATCACATTTGTTCAATTTACGTCGCTCTTATTTCAGATAGCGTACTGGGCTAGGCGGCATCTTAAAGCGCGTGGAATGGCGAGTAAAATGCACTATTAAACTTCTATGATAGGGCAATCAGAGACCTGATTAGATCATTTTATGTTTTGGTTAATATAAGAATTCAACGAAATTCTATCACATTTGTTCAATTTACGTCGCTCCTATTACAGATAGCTCATTGGGCTTAGCGGCATCTCAAAGCGCATGAAATGACGAGTGGAATGCACTATTAAACTTCTAGGGTAGGGCGAACAGAGACCCGATTAGATCATTTTACATTAAGGTTAATATAAGAATTCACGGAAATTCTATCACATTTGATCAATTTACGTCGCTCCTATTTCAGATAGCGTATTGGGCTATGCGGCATCTCAAAGCGCATGAAATGGCGAATAAAATGCACTATTAAACTTCTAGGGTAGGGCAAACAGAGACCCGTTTAGATCATTTTATATTATGGTTAATTTAAGAATTCAGCAAAATTCTATCACATTTGTTCAATTTACGTCGCTCCTATTTCAGATAGCTTATTGGGCTTAGCGGCATCTCAAAGCGCATGAAGTGACGAGTGAAATGCACCATTAAACTTCTAGGGTAGGGCAAAAAGAGACCCGATTAGATCATTTTATATTATGGTTAATTTAAGAATTCAGCAAAATTCTATCACATTTGTTCAATTTACGTAGCTCCAAATTCAGATAGCGTATTGGGCTGAGCGGCATCTCAAAGCGCATGAAATGGCGAACAAAATGCACTATTAAACATCTAGGCTAGGGCGAACAGAGACCAGATTAGATCATTTTATATTTTGGTTAATATAAGAATTCTGCGAAATTCTATCACATTTGTTCAATTTACGTCGCTCCTATTTCAGATAGCTTATTGGGCTTAGCGGCATCTCAAAGCGCATGAAGTGACGAGTGAAATGCACCATTAAACTTCTAGGGTAGGGCAAAAAGAGACCCGATTAGATCATTTTATATTATGGTTAATTTAAGAATTCAGCAAAATTCTATCACATTTGTTCAATTTACGTCGCTCCTATTTCAGATAGCGTATTGGGCTATGCGGCATCTCAAATCGCATGAAATGGCGACTAAAATGCAATACTAAACTTCTAGGACAAGGCAAACAGAGACCCGATTAGATCATTTTATATTACGGTTAATATAAGAATTCAGCGTAATTCTATCACATTTGTTCAAGTTACGTCGCTCCTATTTCAGATAGCGTACTGGGCTAGGCGGCACCTTAAAGCGCGTGGAAGGCCGAGTAAAATGCACTACTAATCTTCTATGATAGGGCAATCGGAGACCCGATTAGATCATTTTATATTGTGGTTAATTTAAGAATTCAGCAAAATTCTATCACATTTGTTCAATTTACGTCGCTCCTATTTCATATAGCGTACTGGGCTAAGCGCCATCTTAAAGCGCGCGGAACGTCGAGTAAAATGCACTATTAAACTTCTATGATAGGGCAATCAGTGACCCGATTAGATCATTTTATATTATAGTTAATTTAAGAATTCAGCGAAATTCTGTCACATTTGTTCAATTTACGTCGCTCCTGTTTCAGATAGCGTATTGGGCTAAGCGGCATCTGAAAGTGCATGAAATGGCGAGTAAAGTGTACTATTAAAGTTCTAGTCTAGGGCAAACAAAGACCCGATTAAATCATTTTATATTATGGTTAATTTAAGAATTCAGCGAAATTCTATCACATTTATTCAATTTACGTCGCTCGTATTACAGATAGCGTATTGGGCTAAGCGCCATCTAAAAGCGCATGAAATGACGAGTATAATGCACTATTATACTTCTAGGATAAGGCAAACAGAGACCCGATTAGATCATTTTACATTATGGCTAATAAAAGAATTCAGCGAAATTCTATCACATTTGTTCAACTTACGTCGCTCCAATTTCAGATAGCGTATTGGGCTAAGCGGCATCTCAAAGCGCATGAAATTGCGAGTAAAATGCACTACGAAACTTCTAAGGTATGGCAAAAAGGGACCCGATTAGATCATTTTATATTATGGTTAATTTAAGAATTCAGCAAAATTCCATCACATTTGTTCAACTTACGTCGCTCCTATTTCAGATAGCATATTGGGCTAAGCGGCATCTCAAAGCGCATGAAATGACGAGTGAAATGCACTATTAAACTTCTATGGTAGGGCGAACAGAGACCCGACTAGATCATTGTACATTAAGGTTAATATAAGAATTCACGGAAATTCTATCACACTTGTTCAATTTACGTCGCTCCTATTTCAGATAGCTTATTGGGCTTAGCGGCATCTCAAAGCGCGTGAAGTGACGAGTGAAATGCACTATTAAACTTCTAGGGTAGGGCAAACAGAGACCCGATTAGATCATTTTATATTCTGGTTAATTTAAGAATTCAGCAAAATTCCATCACATTTGTTCAACTTACGTCGCTCCTATTTCAGATAGCGTACTGGGCGGCATCTTAAAGCGCGTGGAATGGCGAGTAAAATGCACTACTAATCTTCTATGATAGGGCAATCAGAGACCCGATTAGATCATTTTATATTTTGTTTAATATAAGATTTCAGGGAAATGCTATCACATTTGTTCAATTTACGTCGCTCCTATTTCAGATAGCGTATTGGGCTAAGCGGCATCTCAAAGCGCATGAAATGACGACTAAAATGCACTATTAAACTTCTAGGCTAGGGCGAACAGAGACCCGATTAGATCATTTTACATTTTGGTTAATAAAAGAATTCAGCGAAATTCTACCACATTTGTTCCATTTACGTCGCTCCTATTTCAGATAGCGTATTGGGCTAAGCGGCATTTCAAAGCGCATGAAATGGTGAGTAAAATGCACTATTAAAGTTCTAGGGTAGGGCAAACAGAGACCCGATTAGATCATTTTATATTATGGTTAATTTAAGAATTCAGCGAAATTCTATCACATTCGTTCAAATTACGTCGCTCCTATTTCAGATAGCGTAATGGGCAAAGCGGCATCTCAAAGCGCATGACATGCCGAGTAATATGCACTATTAAACTTCTAGGGTAGGGTAAGCAGAGACCCGATTAGATCATTTTATATTATGGTTAATTTAAGAATTCAGCAAAATTCTATCACATTTGTTCAATTTACGTCGCTCCTATTTCAGATAGCGCACTGGGTTAGGCGGCATTTTAAAGCGCGTGGAATGGCTATTAAAATGCACTATTAAACTTCTAGGGTAGGGTAAGCAGAGACCCGATTAGATCATTTTATATTATGGTTAATTTAAGAATTCAGCGAAGTTCTATCACATTTTTCAATTTACGTCGCTCCTATTTCAGATAGCGTATTGGGCTAAGCGGCATCTCAAAGCGCATGAAATGGCGAGTAAAATGCACTATTAAACTTCTAGGCTAGGGCGAACAGAGACCCGATTAGATCATTTTACATTATGGTTAATAAAAGAATTCAGCGAAATACTATCACATTTGTTCAATTTACGTCGCTCCTATTTCAGATAGCGTATTGGGCGAAGCGGCATCTCAAAGCGCATGAAATGGCGAATAAAATGCACTATTAAACTTCTAGGCTAGGGCGAACAGAGACCCGATTAGATCATTTTACATTATGGTTAATAAAAGAATTCAGCGAAATTCTATCACATTTGTTCAATTTACATCGCTCCTATTTCAGATAGCGTATTGGGCTAAGCGGCATCTCAAAGCGCATGAAATGACGAGTAAAATGCACTATTAAACTTCTAGGGTAGGGCAAACAGAGACCCGATTAGATCATTTTATATTTTAGTGAATTTAAGAGTTCAGCGAAATTCTCTCACATTTGTTCAATTTACGTCGCTCCTATTTCAGATAGCGTATTGGGCTAAGCGGCATCTCAAAGCGCATGAAATGACGAGTAAAATGCACCATTAAACTTCTAGGGTAGGGCGAACAGAGACCCGATCAGATCATTTTACATTAAGGTTAATATAAGAATTCAGGGAAATTCTATCACATTTGTTCAATTTACGTCGCTCCTATTTCAGGTAGCGTACTGGGCTAGGCGGCATCTTAAAGCGCGTGGAATGGCGAGCAAAATGCACTACTAAACTTCTATGATAGGGCAATCAGAGACCCGATTAGATCATTTTATATTTTGTTTAATATAAGATTTCAGGGAAATTCTATCACATTTGTTCAATTTACGTCGCTCCTATTTCAGATAGCTTATTGGGCTTAGCGGCATCTCAAAGCGCATGAAGTGACGAGTGAAATGCACTATTAAACTTCTAGGGTAGGGCAAACAGAGACCCTATTAGATCATTTTATGTTATGGTTAATTTAAGAATTCAGCAAAATTCTATCACATTTGTACAATTTACGTCGTTCCTATTTCAGATAGCATACTGGGCTATGCGGCATCTTAAAGCGCGTGGACTGGCGAGTAAAATGCACTATTAAACTTCTATGATAGGGCAATCGGAGACCCGAGTAAATCATTTTATATTTTGGTTAATATAAGAATTCAGCGAAATTCTATCACATTTGTTCAATTTACGTCGCTCCTATTTCAGATAGCGTATTGGGCAATGCGGCATCTCAAAGCGCATGAAATGGCGAGTAAAATGCACTATTAAACTTCTAGGGCAGGGCAAACAAAGACCCGATTAAATCATTTTATATTATGGTTAATTTAAGAATTCAGCGCAATTCTATCACATTCGTTCAATTTACGTCGCTCCTATTTCAGGTAGCGTATTGGGCAATGCGGCATCTCGAAGCGCATGAAATGGCGAGTATAATGCACTGTTAAACTTGTAGGATAAGGCAAACAGAGACCCGATTAGATCATTTTATATTACGGTTAATATAAGAATTCGGCGTAATTCTATAACATTTGTTCAACTTACGTCGCTCCTATTTCAGATAGCGTACTGGGGTAGGCGGCATCTTAAAGCGCGTGGAATGGCGAGTAAAATGCACTATATAAACTTCTATGATAGGGCAATCAGAGACCCGATTAAATCATTTTATATTATGGTTAATTTAAGAATTCAGCGAAATTCTATCACATTTGTTCAATTTACGTCGCTCCTATTTCAGATAGTGTATTGGGCTAAGCGGCATCTGAAAGCGCATGAAATGGCGAGTAAAATGCACTATTAAACTTCTAGGGTAGAGCAATCAGAGACCCGATTAGGTCATTTTATATTTTGTTTAATATAAGATTTCAGGGAAATTCTATCACATTTGTTCAATTTACGTCGCTCCTATTTCAGATAGCGTATTGGGCTAAGCGGCATCTCAAAGCGCATGAAATGGCGAACAAAATGCACTATTTAACTTCTAGGCTAGGGCGAACAGAGACCAGATTAGATCATTTTATATTATTGTTAATTTAAGAATTCAGCGAAATTCCATCACATTTGTTCAACTTACGTCGCTCCTATTTCAGATAGCGTACTGGGCTAGGCAGCATCTTAAAGCTCATGGAATGACGAGAGAAATGCACTATTAAACTGCTAGGGTAGGGCAAACAGAGACCCGATTAGATCATTTTATGTTATGTTTAATGTAAAAATTCAGCAAAATTCTATCACATTTGTTCAATTTACGTGGTTCCTATTTCAGATAGCATACTGGGCTAGGCGGCATCTTAAAGCGCGTGGAAGAGCGAGTAAAATGCACTATTAAACTTCTATGATAGGGCAATCGGAGACCCGATTAGATCATTTTATATTTTGGTTAATATAAGAATTCAGCAAAATTCTATCACATTTGTTCAATTTACGTCGTTCCTATTTCAGGTAGCTTATTGGGCTAAGCGGCATCTCAAAGCGCATGAAATGACAAGTGAAATGCACTATTAAACTTCTATGGTAGGGCCAACAAAGACCCGATTAAATCATTTTATATTATGGTTAATTTAAGAATTCAGCGAAATTCTATCACATTTGTTCAACTTACGTCGCTCCTATTTCAGATAGCGTACTGGGCTAGGCGGCATCTTAAAGCGCGTGGAACGGCGAGTAAAATGCACTACTAAACTTCTATGATACGGCGATCAGAGAGCCGATTAGATTATTTTATATTTTGGTTAATATAAGGATTCAGCGAAATTCTGTCACATTTGTTTACTTTACGTCGCTGATATTTCAAATAGCGTATTGGGCTAAGCGGCATCTCAAAGCGCAAGAAATGGCGAGTAAAATGCACTATTAAACTTCTAGGGTAGGGCAAACAGAGACCCGATTAGATCATTTTATATTATTGTTAATTTAAGAATTCAGCGAAATTCTATCACATTTGTTCAATTTACGTCGCTCCAGTTTCAGATAGCATACTGGGCTAGGCGGCATCTCAAAGCGCATGAAATGACGAGTAAAATGCACTATTAATCTTCTAATGTAGGGCAAACAGAGACCCGATTAGATAATTTTATATTATAGTTAATTTAAGAATTCAGCGAAATTCTATCACATTTGTTCAATTTACGTCGCTCCTATTTCAGATAGCGTGTTGGGCTAAGCGGCATCTCAAAGCGCATGGAATGGCGAGTAAAATTCACTATTAAACTTCGAGGGTAGGGCAAACAGGGACCCGATTAGATCATTTTATATTACGGTTAATATATGAATTCAGCGAAATTCTATCATATTTGTTCAATTTACGACGCTCCTATTTCAGATAGCGTATTGGGCTAAGCGGCATCTGAAAGCGCATGAAATGACGAGTGAAATGCACTATTAAACTTCTAGGGTGGGGCGAACAGAGACCCGATTAGATCATTTTACATTAAGGTTAATATAAGAATTCAGGGAAATTCTATCACATTTGTTCAATTTACGTCGCTCTTATTTCAGATAGCGTATTGGGCTAAGCAGCATCTCAAATCGCATGAAATGGCGAGTAAAATGCACTATTAAACTTCTAGGGTAAGGCAAACAGAGACCCGATTAGATCATTTTATATTAAGGTTAATTTAAGAATTCAGCGAAATTCTATCACATTTGTTCAATTTACGTCGCTCCAGTTTCAGATAGCATACTGGGCTAGGCGGCATCTTAAAGCGCGTGGACTGGCGAGTAAAATGCACTATTAAACTTCTATGATAGGGCAATCGGAGACCCGAGTAAATCATTTTATATTTTGGTTAATATAAGAATTCAGCGAAATACTATCACATTTGTTCAATTTACGTCGCTCCTATTTCAGGTAGCTTATTGGGCAAAGCGGCATCTCAAAGCGCATGAAATGACGAGTGAAATGCACTATTAAACCTCTAGGGTAGGGCGAACAAACACCCGATTAGATCATTTTACATTAAGGTTAATATAAGAATTCAGCGAAATTCTATCACATTTGTTCAATTTACGTCGCTCCTATTTCAGATAGCGTGTTGGGCTAAGCGGCATCTCAAAGCGCATGGAATGGCGAGTAAAATGCACTATTAAACTTCTAGGGTAAGGCAAACAGAGACCCGATTAGACCATTTTATATTACGGTTAATATAAGAATTCAGCGTAATTCTATCACATTTGTTCAACTTACGTCGCTCCTATTTCAGATAGCGTACAGGGCTAGGCGGCATCTCAAAGCGCGTGGAATGGCGAGTAAAATGCACTCTTAAACTTCTATGATAGGGCAATCAGAGACCTGATTAGATCATTTTATATTTTGGTTAATATAAGAATTCAGCGAAATTCTATCACATTTGTTCAATTTACGTCGCCCCTATTTCAGGTAGCGTATTCGGCTACGCGGCATCTCAAAGCGCATGAAATGACGAGTGAAATGCACTATTAAACTTCTCGGATAAGGCAAACAGAGACCCGATTAGATCATTTTATATTACGGTTAATATAAGAATTCAGCGTAATTCTATCACATTTGTTCAACTTACGTCGCTGATATTTCAGATAGCGTATTGGGCTAAGCGGCATCTCAAAGCGCAAGAAATGGCGAGTAAAATGCACTATTAAACCTCTAGGGTAGGGCAAACAGAGACCCGATTAGATCATTTTATATTATGGTTAATTTAAGATTCAGCCAAATTCTATCACATATGTTCAATTTACGTCGCTCCTATTTCAGATAGCGTACTGGGCTAGGCGGAATCTTAAAGCGCGTGGATTGGCGAGTAAAATGCTCTATTAAACTTCTATGATAGGGCAATCAGAGACCCGATTAGATCATTTTATATTTTGGTTAATATATGAATTCAGCGAAATTCTATCACATTTGTTTAATTTACGTCGCTCCTATTTCAGATAGCGTATTGGGCTAACCGGCATCTCAAAGCGCATGAAATGGCAAGTAAAATGCACTATTACACTTCTAGGGTAGGGCAATCAGAGACCCGGTTAGATCATTTTATATTATGGTTAATTTAAGAATTCAGCAAAATTCTATCACATTTGTTCAATTTACGTCGTTCCTATTTCAGATAGCGTACTGGGCTAGGCGGCATCTTAAAGCGCGTGGAATGGCGAGCAAAATGCACTCTTAAACTTCTATGATAGGGCAATCAGAGACCTGATTAGATCATTTTATATTTTGGTTAATATAAGAATTCAGCGAAATTCTATCACATTTGTTCAATTTACGTCGCCCCTATTTCAGGTAGCGTATTCGGCTAAGCGGCATCTCAAAGCGCATGAAATCACGAATAAAATGCACTATTAAGCTTCTACGCTACGGCGAACAGAGACCCGATTAGATCATTTAACATTATGGTAAATAAAAGAATTCAGCGAAATTCTATCACATTTGTTCAATTTACGTCGCTCCTATTTCAGATAGCGAACTGGGCTAGACGGCATCTCAAAGCGCGTGGAATGGCGAGTAAAATGCACTCTTAAACTTCTATGATAGGGCAATCAGAGACCTGATTAGATCATTTTATATTTTGGTTAATATAAGAATTCAGCGAAATTCTATCACATTTGTTCAATTTACGTCGCCCCTATTTCAGGTAGCGTATTCGGCTACGCGGCATCTCAAAGCGCATGAAATGACGAGTGAAATGCACTATTAAACTTCTCGGATAAGGCAAACAGAGACCCGATTAGATCATTTTATATTACGGTTAATATAAGAATTCAGCGTAATTCTATCACATTTGTTCAACTTACGTCGCTGATATTTCAGATAGCGTATTGGGCTAAGCGGCATCTCAAAGCGCAAGGAATGGCGAGTAAAATGCACTATTAAACCTCTAGGGTAGGGCAAACAGAGACCCGATTAGATCATTTTATATTATGGTTAATTTAAGATTCAGCCAAATTCTATCACATATGTTCAATTTACGTCGCTCCTATTTCAGATAGCGTACTGGGCTAGGCGGAATCTTAAAGCGCGTGGATTGGCGAGTAAAATGCTCTATTAAACTTCTATGATAGGGCAATCAGAGACCCGATTAGATCATTTTATATTTTGGTTAATATATGAATTCAGCGAAATTCTATCACATTTGTTTAATTTACGTCGCTCCTATTTCAGATAGCGTATTGGGCTAACCGGCATCTCAAAGCGCATGAAATGGCAAGTAAAATGCACTATTACACTTCTAGGGTAGGGCAATCAGAGACCCGGTTAGATCATTTTATATTATGGTTAATTTAAGAATTCAGCAAAATTCTATCACATTTGTTCAATTTACGTCGTTCCTATTTCAGATAGCGTACTGGGCTAGGCGGCATCTTAAAGCGCGTGGAATGGCGAGCAAAATGCACTCTTAAACTTCTATGATAGGGCAATCAGAGACCTGATTAGATCATTTTATATTTTGGTTAATATAAGAATTCAGCGAAATTCTATCACATTTGTTCAATTTACGTCGCCCCTATTTCAGGTAGCGTATTCGGCTAAGCGGCATCTCAAAGCGCATGAAATCACGAATAAAATGCACTATTAAGCTTCTACGCTACGGCGAACAGAGACCCGATTAGATCATTTAACATTATGGTAAATAAAAGAATTCAGCGAAATTCTATCACATTTGTTCAATTTACGTCGCTCCTATTTCAGATAGCGAACTGGGCTAGACGGCATCTCAAAGCGCATGAAATGACGAGTAAAATGCACTATTAAACTTCTAGGGTAGGGCAAACAGAGACCCGATTATGTCATTTCATATTATGGTTAATTTAAGAATTCAGCGAAATTCTATCACATTTGTTCAATTTACATCGCTCCTATTTCAGATAGCTTATTGGGCTAAGCGGCATATCAAAGCGCATGAAATGGCGAGTAAAATGCACTATTAAACTTCTAGGATAAGGCAAACAGAGACCCGATTAGATCATTTTATATTACGGTTAATATAAGAATTCAGCGTAATTCTGTCACATTTGTTCAACATACGTCGCTCCTATTTCAGATAGTGTACTGGGCTAGGCGGCATCTTAAAGCGCGTGGAAGGGCGAGTAAAATGCACTACTAAACTTCTATGGTAGGGCAATCAGAGTCCCGTTTAGATCATTTTATGTATTGTTTAATACAAGATTTCAGGGAAATTCTATCACGTTTGTTCAATTTACGTCGCTCCTATTTCAGATAGCGTATTGGGCTAAGCGGCATCTCAAAGCGCATGAAATGGCGAGTAAAATGCACTGTTAAACTTGTAGGGTAGGTCAAACAGAGACCCGATTAGATCATTTCATATTATGGTTAATTTAAGAATTCAGAAAAATTCTATCACATTTGTTCAATTTACGTCGCTCCTATTTCAGATAGCGTATTGGGCTAAGCGGCATCTCAAAGCGCAAGAAATGGCGAGTAAAATGCACTATTAAACTTCTAGGGTAGGGCAAACAGAGACCCCATTAGATCATTTTATATTTTGGTTAATATAAGAATTCAGCGAAATTCTATCACATTTGTTCAATTTACGTCGCTCCTATTTCAGATAGCGTACTGGGCTTGGCGTCATCTCAAAGCGCATGAAATGGCGAGTGAAATGCACTATTAAACTTCTAGGGTAGGGCAATCAGAGACCCGATTAGATCATTTTATATTATTGTTAATTTAAGAATTCCGCAAAATTCTATCACATTTGTTCAATTTACGTCGTTCCTATTTCAGATAGCATACTGGGCTAGGCGGCATCTTAAAGCGCGTGGAATGGCGAGTAAAATGCACTATTAAACTTCTATGATAGGGCAATCAGAGACCCGATTAGATCATTTTATATTTTGGTTAATATATGAATTGAGCGAAATTCTATCACATTTGTTTTATTTACGTCGCTCCTATTTCAGATAGCGTATTGGGCTAAGCGGCATCTCAAAGCGCATGAAATGGCAAGTAAAATGCACTATTAAACTTCTAGGGTAGGGCAATCAGAGACCCGGTTAGATCATTTTATATTATGGTTAATTTAAGAATTCAGCAAAATTCGATCACATTTGTTCAATTTACGTCGCTCCTACTTCAGATAGCGAACTGGGCTAGACGGCATCTCAAAGCGCATGAAATGACGAGTAAAATGCACTATTAAACTTCTAGGGTAGGGCAATCAGAGACCCGGTTAGATCATTTTATATTATGGTTAATTTAAGAATTCAGCAAAATTCTATCACATTTGTTCAATTTACGTCGTTCCTATTTCAGATAGCGTACTGGGCTAGGCGGCATCTTAAAGCGCGTGGAATGGCGAGCAAAATGCACTCTTAAACTTCTATGATAGGGCAATCTGAGACCTGATTAGGTCATTTCATATTATGGTTAATTTAAGAATTCAGCGAAATTCTATCACATTTGTTCAATTTACATCGCTCCTATTTCAGATAGCTTATTCGGCTAAGCGGCATCTGAAAGCGCATGAAATGGCGAGTAAACTGCACTATTAAACTTCTAGGATAAGGCAAACAGAGACCCGATTAGATCATTTTATATTACGGTTAATATAAGAATTCAGCGTAATTCTGTCACATTTGTTCAACTTACGTAGCTCCTATTTCAGATAGCGTACTGGGCTAGGCGGAAACTTAAACCGCGTGGAATGGCGAGTAAAATATACTATTAAACTTCTATGATAGGGCAATCAGAGACCCGATTAGATCATTTTATGTTTTGGTTAATATAAGAATCCAGCGAAATTCTATCACATTTGTTCAATTTACGTCGCTCCTATTTCAGATAGCGTTTTGGGCTAAGCGGCATCTCAAAGCGCATGAAATGACGAGTGAAATGCACTATTAAACTTTTAGGGTAGGGCGAACAAAGACCCGTTTAGATCATTTTACATTAGGGTTAAAATAAGAATTCAGCGAAATTCTATCACATTTGTTCAATTTACGTCGCTCCTATTTCAGGTAGCGTATTGGGCTAAGCGGCATCTCAAAGCGCAAGAAATGGCGAGTAAAATGCACTATTAAACTTCTAGGGTAGGGCAAACAGAGACCCCATTAGATCATTTTATATTTTGGTTAATATAAGAATTCAGCGAAATTCTATCACATTTGTTCAATTTACGTCGCTCCTATTTCAGATAGCGTACTGGGCTTGGCGGCATCTCAAAGCGCATGAAACGGCGAGTAGAATGCACTATTAAACTTCTAGGGTAGGGCAATCAGAGACCCGATTAGATCATTTTATATTATGGTTAGTTTAAGAATTCAGCAAAATTCTATCACATTTGTTCAATTTACGTCGTTCCTATTTCAGATAGCATACTGGGCTAGGCGGCATCTTAAAGCGCGTGGAATGGCGAGTAAAATGCACTATTAAACTTCTATGATAGGGCAATCAGAGACCCGATTAGATCATTTTATATTTTGGTTAATATAAGGATTCAGCGTAATTCTATCACATTTGTTCAATTTACGTCGCTCCTATTTCAGATAGCATATTGTGCTAAGCGGAATCTCAAAGCGCATGAAATGACGAGTAAAATGCACTATTAAACTTCTAGGGTAAGGCAAACAGAGACCCGATTAGATCATTTTATATTACGGTTAATATAACAATTCAGCGTAATTCTATCACATTTGTTCAACACACGTCGCTCCTATTTCAGATAGTGTACTGGGCTAGGCGGCATCTTAAAGCGCGTGGAAGGGCGAGTAAAATGCACTACTAAACTTCTATGGTAGGGCAATCAGAGTCCCGTTTAGATCATTTTATGTATTGTTTAATACAAGATTTCAGGGAAATTCTATCACATTTGTTCAATTTACGTCGCTCCTATTTCAGATAGCGTATTGGGCTAAGCGGCATCTCAAAGCGCAAGAAATGGCGAGTAAAATGCACTATTAAACTTCTATGATAGGGCAATCAGAGACCCCATTAGATCATTTTATATTTTGGTTAATATATGAATTGAGCGAAATTCTATCACATTTGTTTAATTTACGTCGGTCCTATTTCAGATAGCGTATTGGGCTAAGCGGCATCTCAAAGCGCATGAAATGGCAAGTAAAATGCACTATTAAACTTCTAGGGTAGGGCAATCAGAGACCCGGTTAGATCATTTTATATTATGGTTAATTTAAGAATTCAGCAAAATTCTATCACATTTGTTCAATTTACGTCGCTCCTATTTCAGATAGCGTACTGGGCTTGGCGGCATCTCAAAGCGCATGAAACGGCGAGTAAAGTGCACTATTAAACTTCTAGGGTAGGGCAATCAGAGACCCGATTAGATCATTTTATATTATGGTTAGTTTAAGAATTCAGCAAAATTCTATCACATTTGTTCAATTTACGTCGTTCCTATTTCAGATAGCATACTGGGCTAGGCGGCATCTTAAAGCGCGTGGAATAGCGAGTAAAATGCACTATTAAACTTCTATGATAGGGCAATCAGAGACCCGATTAGATCATTTTATATTTTGGTTAATATAAGGATTCAGCGTAATTCTATCACATTTGTTCAATTTACGTCGCTCCTATTTCAGATAGCATATTGTGCTAAGCGGAATCTCAAAGCGCATGAAATGACGAGTAAAATGCACTATTAAACTTCTAGGGTAAGGCAAACAGAGACCCGATTAGATCATTTTATATTACGGTTAATATAAGAATTCAGCGTAATTCTATCACATTTGTTCAACACACGTCGCTCCTATTTCAGATAGTGTACTGGGCTAGGCGGCATCTTAAAGCGCGTGGAAGGGCGAGTAAAATGCACTACTAAACTTCTATGGTAGGGCAATCAGAGTCCCGTTTAGATCATTTTATGTATTGTTTAATACAAGATTTCAGGGAAATTCTATCACATTTGTTCAATTTACGTCGCTCCTATTTCAGATAGCGTATTGGGCTAAGCGGCATCTCAAAGCGCAAGAAATGGCGAGTAAAATGCACTATTAAACTTCTATGATAGGGCAATCAGAGACCCCATTAGATCATTTTATATTATGGTTAATTTAAGAATTCAGAAAAATTCTATCACATTTGTTCAATTTACGTCGCTCCTATTTCAGATAGCGTATTGGGCTAAGCGACATCTCAAAGCGCATGAAATGGCGACTGAAATGCACTATTAAGCTTCTACGCTAGGGCGAACAGAGACCCGATTAGATCATTTAACATTATGGTAAATAAAAGAATTCAGCGAAATTCTATCACATTTGTTCAATTTACGTCGCTCCTACTTCAGATAGCGAACTGGGCTAGACGGCATCTCAAAGCGCATGAAATGACGAGTAAAATGCACTATTAAACTTCTATGATAGGGCAATCAGAGACCCGATTAGATCATTTTATATTTTGGTTAATATATGAATTGAGCGAAATTCTATCACATTTGTTTTATTTACGTCGCTCCTATTTCAGATAGCGTATTGGGCTAAGCGGCATCTCAAAGCGCATGAAATGGCAAGTAAAATGCACTATTAAACTTCTAGGGTAGGGCAATCAGAGACCCGGTTAGATCATTTTATATTATGGTTAATTTAAGAATTCAGCAAAATTCTATCACATTTGTTCAATTTACGTCGTTCCTATTTCAGATAGCGTACTGGGCTAGGCGGCATCTTAAAGCGCGTGGAATGGCCAGCAAAATGCACTCTTAAACTTCTATGATAGGGCAATCTGAGACCTGATCAGATCATTTTATATTTTGGTTAATATAAGAATTCAGCGAAATTCTATCACATTTGTTCAATTTACGTCGCCCCTATTTCAGGTAGCGTATTCGGCTAAGCGGCATCTCAAAGCGCATGAAATGACGAATAAAATGCACTATTAAGCTTCTACGCTAGGGCGAACAGAGACCCGATTAGATCATTTAACATTATGGTAAATAAAAGAATTCAGCGAAATTCTATCACATTTGTTCAATTTACGTCGCTCCTACTTCAGATAGCGAACTGGGCTAGACGGCATCTCAAAGCGCATGAAATGACGAGTAAAATGCACTATTAAACTTCTAGGGTAGGGCAATCAGAGACCCGGTTAGATCATTTTATATTATGGT
Organism: Macropis europaea; assembly: GCA_916610135.2. Lineage (NCBI taxonomy): Eukaryota > Metazoa > Arthropoda > Insecta > Hymenoptera > Melittidae > Macropis > Macropis europaea. The sequence continues at coordinate 25,516 of CAKAJE020001225.1, read as the reverse complement.
TAATTTAAGAATTCAGCAAAATTCTATCACATTTGTTCAATTTACGTCGCTCCTATTTCAGATAGCATATTGTGCTAAGCGGAATCTCAAAGCGCAAGAAATGGCGAGTAAAATGCACTATTAAACTTCTATGATAGGGCAATCAGAGACCCCATTAGATCATTTTATATTTTGGTTAATATATGAATTGAGCGAAATTCTATCACATTTGTTTAATTTACGTCGGTCCTATTTCAGATAGCGTATTGGGCTAAGCGGCATCTCAAAGCGCATGAAATGGCAAGTAAAATGCACTATTAAACTTCTAGGGTAGGGCAATCAGAGACCCGGTTAGATCATTTTATATTATGGTTAATTTAAGAATTCAGCAAAATTCTATCACATTTGTTCAATTTACGTCGCTCCTATTTCAGATAGCGTACTGGGCTTGGCGGCATCTCAAAGCGCATGAAACGGCGAGTAAAGTGCACTATTAAACTTCTAGGGTAGGGCAATCAGAGACCCGATTAGATCATTTTATATTATGGTTAGTTTAAGAATTCAGCAAAATTCTATCACATTTGTTCAATTTACGTCGTTCCTATTTCAGATAGCATACTGGGCTAGGCGGCATCTTAAAGCGCGTGGAATAGCGAGTAAAATGCACTATTAAACTTCTAGGGTAGGGCAATCAGAGACCCGGTTAAATCATTTTATATTATGGTTAATTTAAGAATTCAGCAAAATTCTATCACATTTGTTCAATTTACGTCGCTCCTATTTCAGATAGCATATTGTGCTAAGCGGAATCTCAAAGCGCATGAAATGACGAGTAAAATGCACTATTAAACTTCTAGGGTAAGGCAAACAGAGACCCGATTAGATCATTTTATATTACGGTTAATATAAGAATTCAGCGTAATTCTATCACATTTGTTCAACAAACGTCGCTCCTATTTCAGATAATGTACTGGGCTAGGCGGCATCTTAAAGCGCGTGGAAGGGCGAGTGAAATGCACTACTAAACTTCTATGGTAGGGCAATCAGAGTCCCGTTTAGATCATTTTATGTATTGTTTAATACATGATTTCAGGGAAATTCTATCACATTTGTTCAATTTACGTCGCTCCTATTTCAGATAGCGTATTGGGCTAAGCGGCATCTCAAAGCGCAAGAAATGGCGAGTAAAATGCACTATTAAACTTCTATGATAGGGCAATCAGAGACCCGATTAGATCATTTTATATTTTGGTTAATATATGAATTGAGCGAAATTCTATCACATTTGTTTAATTTACGTCGCTCCTATTTCAGATAGCGTATTGGGCTAAGCGGCATCTCAAAGCGCATGAAATGGCAAGTAAAATGCACTATTAAACTTCTAGGGTAGGGCAATCAGAGACCCGGTTAGATCATTTTATATTATGGTTAATTTAAGAATTCAGCAAAATTCTATCACATTTGTTCAATTTACGTCGCTCCTATTTCATATAGCGTACTGCGCTCGGCGGCATCTCAAAGCGCATGAAACGGCGAGTAAAATGCACTATTAAACTTCTAGGGTAGGGCAATCAGAGACCCGATTAGATCATTTTATATTATGGTTAGTTTAAGAATTCAGCAAAATTCTATCACATTTGTTCAATTTACGTCGTTCCTATTTCAGATAGCATACTGGGCTAGGCGGCATCTTAAAGCGCGTGGAATGGCGAGTAAAATTCACTATTAAACTTCTATGATAGGGCAATCAGAGACCCGATTAGATCATTTTATATTTTGGTTAATATAAGGATTCAGCGTAATTCTATCACATTTGTTCAATTTACGTCGCTCCTATTTCAGATAGCATATTGTGCTAAGCGGCATCTCAAAGCGCATGAAATGAAGAGTAAAATGCACTATTAAACTTCTAGGGTAAGGCAAACAGAGACCCGATTAGATCATTTTATATTAAGGTTAATATAAGATTTCAGCGTAATTCTATCACATTTGTTCAACATACGTCGCACCTATTTCAGAAAGTGTACTGGGCTAGGCGGCATCTTAAAGCGCGTGGAAGGGCGAGTAAAATGCACTACTAAACTTCTATGGTAGGGCAATCAGAGTCCCGTTTAGATCATTTTATGTATTGTTTAATACAAGATTTCAGGGAAATTCTATCACATTTGTTCAATTTACGTCGCTCCTATATCAGATAGCGTATTGGGCTAAGCGGCATCTCAAAGCGCATGAAATGGCGAGTAAAATGCACTGTTAAACTTGTAGGGTAGGTCAAACAGAGACCCGATTAGATCATTTCATATTATGGTTAATTTAAGAATTCAGAAAAATTCTATCACATTTGTTCAATTTACGTCGCTCCTATTTCAGATAGCGTATTGGGCTAAGCGGCATCTCAAAGCGCAAGAAATGGCGAGTAAAATGCACTATTAAACTTCTAGGGTAAGGCCATCAGAGACCCCATTAGATCATTTTATATTTTGGTTAATATAAGAATTCAGCGAAATTCTATCACATTTGTTCAATTTACGTCGCTCCTATTTCAGATAGCGTATTGGGCTAAGCGGCATCTCAAAGCGCTTGGAATGGCGAGTGAAATGCACTATTAAACTTCGAGGTTAGGGCGAACAGAGACCCGAATAGATCATTTTATATTATGGTTAATATAAGAATTCAGCGTAATTCTATCACATTTGTTCAACTAACGTCGCTCCTATTTCAGATAGCGTACTGGGCTAGGCGGCATCTTAAAGCGCGTGGAAGGGCGAGTAAAATGCACTACTAAACTTCTATGATAGGGCAATCAGAGTTCCGATTAGATCATTTTATATTTTGTTTACTATAACATTTCAGGGAAATTCTATCACATTTGTTCAATTTACGTCGCTCCTATTTCAGATAGCGTATTGGCCTAAGCGGCATCTCAAAGCGCATGAAATGACGAGAGAAATGCACTATTAAACTTCTTGGGTAGGGCGAACAGAGACCCGATTACATCATTTTATATTATGGTTAATTTAAGAATTCAGCAAAATTCTATCACATTTGTTCAATTTGCGTCGTTCCTATTTCAGATAGCGTATTGGGCTAAGCGGCATCGCAAAGCGCATGAAATGACGAATAAAATGCACTATTAAGCTTCTACGCTATGTCGAACAGAGACCCGATTAGATCATTTAACATTATAGTTAAGAAAAGAATTCAGCGAAATTCTATCACATTTGTTCGATTTACATCGCTCCTATTTCAGATAGCGTATTGGGCTAAGCGGCATCTCTTAAGCGCATGAAATGGCGAGTAAAATGCACTATTAATCTTCTAGGATAAAGCAAACAGAGACCCGATTAGATCATTTAACATTATGGTTAATAAAAGAATTCAGCGAAATTCTATCACATTTGTTCAATTAACGTCGCTCCTATTTCAGATAGCGTACCGGGCTAGGCGGCATCTTAAAGCGCGTGGAAGGGCGAGTAAAATGCACTACAAAACTTCTATGATAGGGCAATCAGAGTTCCGATTAGATCATTTTATATTTTGTTTACTATAACTTTTCAGGGAAATTCTATCACATTTGTTCAACTAACGTCGCTCCTATTTCAGATAGCGTACTGGGCTAAGCGGCATCTCAAAGCGCATGAAATGACGAGTAAACGGCACTATTAAACTTCTAGGGTAGGGCAATCAGAGACCCGATTAGATCATTTTATATTATGGTTAATTTAAGAATTCAGCAAAATTCTATCACATTTGTTCAATTTACGTCGTTCCTATTTCAGATAGCATACTGGGCTAGGCGGCATCTTAAAGCGCGTGGAATGGCGAGTAAAATGCACTATTAAACTTCTATGATAGGGCAATCAGAGACCCGATTAGATCATTTTATATTTTGGTTAATATAAGAATTCAGCGAAATTCTATCACATTTGTTCAATTTACGTCGCTCCTATGTCAGATAGCGTATTGGGCTAAGCGGCATCTCAAAGCGCATGAAATGGCGAGTAAAAGGCACTATTAAACTTCTAGGATAGGGCAAACAGAGACCCGATTAGGTCATTTCATATTATGGTTAATTTAAGAAGTCAGCGAAATTCTATCACATTTGTTCAATTTACATCGCTCCTATTTCAGATAGCTTATTGGGCTAAGCGGCACCTCAAAGCGCATGAAATGGTGAGTAAAATGCACTATTAAACTTCTAGGATAAGGCAAACAGAGACCCGATTAGATCATTTTATATTACGGTTAATATAAGAATGCAGCGTAATTCTGTCGTATTTGTTCAACTTACGTAGCTCCTATTTCAGATAGCGTACTGGGCTAGGCGGCAACTTCAACCGCGTGGATGGCGAGTAAAATGCACTATTAAACTTCTATGATAGGGCAATCAGAGACCCGATTAGATCATTTTATGTTTTGGTTAATATAAGGATCCAGCGAAATTCCATCACATTTGTTCAATTTACGTCGCTCCTATTTCAGATAGCGTATTGGGCTAAGCGGCATCTCAAAGCGCACGAAAGGGCGAGTAAAATGCACTATTAAACTTCTAGGGTAGGGCAATCAGAGACCCGATAAGATCATTTTATATTACGGTTAATATAAGAATTCAGCGAAGTTCTATCACATTTGTTCAATTTACGTCGCTCCTATTTCAAATAGCTTATTGGGCTAAGCGGCATCTCAAAGCGCATGAAATGACGAGTGAAATGCACTATTAAACTTCTAGGGTAGGGAGAACAAAGACCCGATTAGATCATTTTACATTAGGGTTAAAATAAGAATTCAGCAAAATTCTATCACATTTGTTCAATTTACATCGCTCCTATTTCAGATAGCGTATTGGGCTAAGCGGCATCTCAAAGCGCATGAAATGACGAGTAAAATGCACTATTAAACTTCTAGGATAAGGCAAACGGAGACCCGATTAGAACATTTTATATTTTGTTTAATATAAGAATTCAGCGAAATTCTATCACAATTGTTCAATTTACGTCGCTCCTATTTCAGATAGCGTATTGGGCTAAGAGGCATCTCAAAGCGCATGAAATGGCGAGTAAAACGCACTATTAAACTTCTAGGGTAAGGCAAACAGAGACCCGATTAGATCATTTTATATTACGGTTAATATAAGAATTCAGCGTAATTCTATCACATTTGTTCAACATACGTCGCTCCTATTTCAGATAGTGTACTGGGCTAGGCGGCAACTTAAAGCGCGTGGAATGGCGAGTAAAATGCACTATTAAACTTGTAGGTTAATGCAAACAGAGAGCCGATTAGATCATTTTATATTACGGTTATATAAGATTTCAGGGAAATTCTATCACATTTGTTCAATTTACGTCGCTCCTATTTCAGATAGCTATTGGGCTAAGCGGCATCTCAAAGCGCATGAAATGACGAGAGAAATGCACTCTTAAACTTCTTGGGTAGGGCGAACAGAGACCCGATTACATCATTTTATATTATGGTTAATATAAGAATTCAGCGAAATTCTATCACATTTGTTCAATTTGCGTCGTTCCTATTTCAGATAGCGTATTGGGCTAAGCGGAATCTCAAAGCGCATGAAATGACGAATAAAATGCACTATTAAGCTTCTACGCTATGGCGAACAGAGACCCGATTAGATCATTTAACATTATGGTTAATAAAAGAATTCAGCGAAATTCTATCACATTTGTTCAATTTACGTCGCTCTTATTTCAGATAGCGCACTGGGCTAGACGGCATCTCAAAGCGCATGAAATGACGAGTAAAATGCACTATTAAACTTCTAGGATAGGGCAAACAGAGACCCGATTAGGTCATTTCATATTATGGTTAATTTAAGAAGTCAGCGAAATTCTATCACATTTGTTCAATTTACATCGCTCCTATTTCAGATAGCTTATTGGGCTAAGCGGCACCTCAAAGCGCATGAAATGGTGAGTAAAATGCACTATTAAACTTCTAGGATAAGGCAAACAGAGACCCGATTAGATCATTTTATATTACGGTTAATATAAGAATGCAGCGTAATTCTGTCGTATTTGTTCAACTTACGTAGCTCCTATTTCAGATAGCGTACTGGGCTAGGCGGCAACTTCAACCGCGTGGATGGCGAGTAAAATGCACTATTAAACTTCTATGATAGGGCAATCAGAGACCCGATTAGATCATTTTATGTTTTGGTTAATATAAGGATCCAGCGAAATTCCATCACATTTGTTCAATTTACGTCGCTCCTATTTCAGATAGCGTATTGGGCTAAGCGGCATCTCAAAGCGCACGAAAGGGCGAGTAAAATGCACTATTAAACTTCTAGGGTAGGGCAATCAGAGACCCGATAAGATCATTTTATATTACGGTTAATATAAGAATTCAGCGAAGTTCTATCACATTTGTTCAATTTACGTCGCTCCTATTTCAAATAGCTTATTGGGCTAAGCGGCATCTCAAAGCGCATGAAATGACGAGTAAAATGCACTATTAAACTTCTAGGATAAGGCAAACGGAGACCCGATTAGACCATTTTATATTACGGTTAATATAAGAATTCAGCGTAATTCTATCACATTTGTTCAACTTACGTCGCTCCTATTTCAGATAGCGTACTGGGCTTGGCGGCATCTCAAAGCGCATGAAATGGCGAGTAAAATGCACTATTAAACTTCTAGGGTAGGGCAATCAGAGACCCGATTAGATCATTTTATATTATGGTTAATTTAAGAATTCAGCAAAATTCTATCACATTTGTTCAATTTCCGTCGCTCTTATTTCAGATAGCGCACTGGGCTAGACGGCATCTCAAAGCGCATGAAATGACGAGTAAAATGCACTATTAAACTTCTAGGGTAGGGCAAACAGAGACCCGATTAGGTCATTTCATATTATGGTTAATTTAAGAAGTCAGCGAAATTCTATCACATTTGTTTAATTTACATCGCTCCTATTTCAGATAGCTTATTGGGCTAAGCGGCATCTCAAAGCGCATGAAATGGCGAGTAAAATGCACTATTAAACTTCTAGGATAAGGCAAACAGAGACCCGATTAGATCATTTTATATTACGGTTAATATAAGAATTCAGCGTAATTCTGTCGCATTTGTTCAACTTACGTAGCTCCTATTTCAGATAGCGTACTGGGCTAGGCGGCAACTTCAACCGCGTGGATGGCGAGTAAAATGCACTATTAAACTTCTATGATAGGGCAATCAGAGACCCGATTAGATCATTTTATGTTTTGGTTAATATAAGAATCCAGCGAAATTCTATCACATTTGTTCAATTTACGTCGCTCCTATTTCAGATAGCGTATTGGGCTAAGCGGCATCTCAAAGCGCACGAAAGGACGAGTAAAATGCACTATTAAACTTCTAGGGTAGGGCAATCAGAGACCCGATAAGATCATTTTATATTACGGTTAATATAAGAATTCAGCGAAGTTCTATCACATTTGTTCAATTTACGTCGCTCCTATTTCAAATAGCGTATTGGGCTAAGCGGCATCTCAAAGCGCATGAAATGACGAGTGAATTGCACTATTAAACTTCTAGGGTAGGGCGAACAAAGACCCGATTAGATCATTTTACATTAGGGTTAAAATAAGAATTCAGCAAAATTCTATCACATTTGTTCAATTTACATCGCTCCTATTTCAGATAGCGTATTGGGCTCAGCGGCATCTCAGAGCGCATGAAATGACGAGTAAAATGCACTATTAAACTTCTAGGATAAGGCAAACGGAGACCCGATTAGACCATTTTATATTACGGTTAATATAAGAACTCAGCGTAATTCTATCACATTTGTTCAACTTACGTCGCTCCTATTTCAGTTAGCGACTTGTGCTAAGCGGCATCTCAAAGCGCATGAAATGACGAGTGAAATGCACTATTAGACTTCTAGGGTAGGGCGAACAAAGACCCGATTAGATCATTTTACATTAAGGTTAATATAAGAATTCAGCGAAATTCTCTCACATTTGTTCAATTTACGTCGCTGATATTTCAGATAGCGTATTGAGCTAAGTGGCATCTCAAAGCGCAAGAAATGGCTCGTAAAATGCACTATTAAACTTCTAGGGTAGGGCAAACAGAGACCGGATTAGATCATTTTATATTTTGGTTAATATAAGAAATCAGCGAAATTCTATCACATTTGTTCAATTTACGTCGCTCCTATTTCAGATAGCGTGTTGGGCTAAGCGGCATCTCAAAGCGCATGAAATGGCGAGTAAAATGCACTATTAAACTTCTAAGATAAGGCAAAGAGAGACCCGATTAGATCATTTTATATTACGGTTAATATAAGAATTCAGCGTAATTCTGTGACATTTGTTCAACTTACGTAGCTCCTATTTCAGATAGCGTACTGGGCTAGGCGGCATCTTAAAGCGCGTGGAATGGCGAGTACAATGCACTATTAAACTTCTATGATAGGGCAATCAGAGACCCGATTAGAACATTTTATATTTTGGTTAATATAAGAATTCAGCGAAATTCTATCACAATTGTTCAATTTACGTCGCTCCTATTTCAGATAGCGTATTGGGCTAAGAGGCATCTGAAAGCGCATGAAATGGCGAGTAAAATGCACTATTAAACTTCTAGGGTAAGGCAAACAGAGACCCGATTAGATCATTTTATATTACGGTTAATATAAGAATTCAGCGTAATTCTATCACATTTGTTCAACATACGTCGCTCCTATTTCAGATAGTGTACTGGGCTAGGCGGCATCTTAAAGCGCGTGGAAGGGCGAGTGAAATGCACTACTAAACTTCTATGGTAGGGCAATCAGAGTCCCGTTTAGATCATTTTATGTATTGTTTAATATAAGATTTCAGGGAAATTCTATCACATTTGTTCAATTTACGTCGCTCCTATTTCAGATAGCGTATTGGGCTAAGCGGCATCTCACAGCGCATGAAATGACGAGAGAAATGCACTATTAAACTTCTTGGGTAGGGCGAACAGAGACCCGATTAGATCATTTCATATTATGGTTAATTTAAGAATTCAGCAAAATTCTATCACATTTGTTCAATTTACGTCGTTCCTATTTCAGATAGCATACTGGGCTAGGCGGCATCTTAAAGCGCGTGGAATGGCGCGTAAAATGCACTTCTAAACTTCTAGGGTAAGGCAAGCAGAGACCCGATTAGATCATTTTATATTACGGTTAATATAAGAATTCAGCGTAATTCTATCACATTTGTTCAACATACGTCGCTCCTATTTCAGATAGTGTACTGGGCTAGGCGGCATCTTAAAGCGCGTGGAAGGGCGCGTAAAATGCACTACTAAACTTCTATGGTAGGGCAATCAGAGTCCCGTTTAGATCATTTTATGTATTGTTTAATATAAGATTTCAGGGAAATTCTATCACATTTGTTCAATTTACGTCGCTCCTATTTCAGATAGCGTATTGGGCTAAGCGGCATCTTAAAGCGCGCGGAATGGCAAGTAAAATGCAGTATTAAACTTCTATGATAGGGCAATCAGAGACCCGGTAGATCATTTTATATTTTGTTTACTATAACATTTCAGGGAAATTCTATCACATTTGTTCAATTTACGTCGCTCCTATTTCAGATAGCGTATTGTGCTAAGCGGCATCTCAAAGCGCAAGAAATGACGAGTGAAATGCACTATTAAACTTCTAGGGTAGGGCGAACAAAGACCCGATTAGATCATTCTACATTAGGGTTAAAATAAGAATTCAGCAAAATTCTATCACATTTGTTCAATTTACATCGCTCCTATTTCAGATAGCGTATTGGGCTAAGCGGCATCTCAAAGCGCATGAAATGACGAGTAAAATGCACTATTAAACTTCTAGGATAAGGCAAACGGAGACCCGATTAGACCATTTTATATTACGGTTAATATAAGAATTCAGCGTAATTCTATCACATTTGTTCAACTTACGTCGCTCCTATTTCAGATAGCGCACTGGGCTTGGCGGCATCTTAAAGCGCGTGGAATGGAGAGTAAAATGCACTCTTAAACATCTATGATAGGGCAATCAGAGACCCGATTAGATCATTTTATATTTTGGTTAATATAAGAATTCAGCGTAATTCTATCACATTTGTTCAATTTATGTCGCTCCTATTTCAGATAGCTTATTGGGCTAAGCGGCATCTCAAAGCGCATGAAATAACGAGTGAAATGCACTATTAAACTTCTAGGGTAGGGCGTACAAAGACCCGATTAGATCATTTTACATTAAGGTTAATATAAGAATTCAGCGAAATTCTATCACATTTGTTCAATTTACATCGCTCCTATTTCAGATAGCGACTTGTGCTAAGCGGCATCTCAAAGCGCATGAAATGACGAGTGAAATGCACTATTAAACTTCTAGGGTAGGGCGAACAAAGACCCGATTAGATCATTTTACATTAAGGTTAATATAAGAATTCAGCGAAATTCTCTCACATTTGTTCAATTTACGTCGCTCCTATTTCAGATAGCGTATTGGGCTAAGCGGCATCTCAAAGCGCATGAAATGGCGAGTAAAATGCACTGTTAAACTTGTAGGGTAGGTCAAACAGAGACCCGATTAGATCATTTCATATTATGGTTAATTTAAGATTTCAGAAAAATTCTATCACATTTGTTCAATTTACGTCGCTCCTATTTCAGATGGCGTACTCGGATAGGCGGCATCTTAAAGCGCGTGGAATGGCGAGTAAAATGCACTATTAAACTTGTAGGGTAATGCAAACAGAGAGCCGATTAGATCATTTTATATTACGGTTATATAAGATTTCAGGGAAATTCTATCACATTTGTTCAATTTACGTCGCTCCTATTTCAGATAGCGTACTGGGCTAAGCGGCATCTCAAAGCGCATGAAATGACGAGTGAAATGCACTATTAATCTTCTAGGGTAGGGAGAACAGAGACCCGATTAGAACATTTTACATTAAGGTTAATACAAGAATTCAGCGAAATTCTCTCACATTTGTTCAATTTACGTCGCTGATATTTCAGATAGCGTATTGGGCTAAGCGGCATCTCAAAGCACAAGAAATGGCGAGTAAAATGCACTATTAAACTTCTAGGGTAGGGCAAACAGAGACCCGTTTATATCATTTTATATTATGGTTAATTTAAGAATTCAGCGAAATTCTATCACATTTGTTTAATTTACGTCGCACCTATTTCAGATAGCGTATTAGGCTAAGCGGCATCTCAAAGCGCATGAACTGGCGAGTAAAATGCACTATTAAACTTCTAGGGTAGGGCAATCAGAGATCGGATTAGATCATTTTATATTATGGTTAATTTAAGAATTCAGCAAAATTCTATCACATTTGTTCAATTTACGTCGTTCCTATTTCAGATAGCATACTGGGCTAGGCGGCATCTTAAAGCGCGTGGAATGGCGAGTAAAATGCACTATTAAACTTCTATGATAGGGCAATCAGAGACCCGATTAGATCATTTTATATTACGGTTGATATAAGAATTCAGCGTAATACTTTCACATTTGTTCAACTTACGTCGCTCCTATTTCAGATAGCGTACTGGGCTAAGCGGCATCTTAAAGCGCGTGGAAGGGCGAGTAAAATGCACTACTAAACTTCTATGATAGGGCAATCAGAGACCCGATTAGATCATTTTATATTTTGGTTAATATAAGAATTCAGCGAAATTCTATCACATTTGTTCAATTTACGTCGCTCCTATTTCAGATAGCGTATTGGGCTAAGAGGCATCACAAAGCGCAAGAAATGGCGAGTAAAATGCACTATTAAACTTGTAGGGTAGGGAGAACAGAGACCCGATTAGAACATTTTACATTAAGGTTAATATAAGAATTCAGCGAAATTCTATCACATTTGTGCAATTTACGTCGCTCCTATTTCAGATAGCGTATTGGGGTAAGCTGCATCTCAAAGCGCAAGACATGGCGAGTAAAATGCACTATTAAACTTCTAGGGTAGGGCAAACAGAGACCCGAGTAGATCATTTTATATTTTGGTTAATATAAGGATTCAGCGAAATTCTATCACATTTGTTCAATTTACGTCGCTCCTATTTCAGATAGCGTATTGGGCTAAGAGGCATCACAAAGCGCAAGAAATGGCGAGTAAAATGCACTATTAAACTTGTAGGGTAGGGCAAACAGAGACCCGATTAGATCATTTTATATTACGGTTAATATAAGAATTCAGCGTAATACTTTCACATTTGTTCAACTTACGTCGCTCCTATTTCAGATAGCTTATTGGGCTAAGCGGCATCTCAAAGCGCATGAAATGACGAGTGAAATGCACTATTAAACTTCTAGGGTAGGGCGAACAAGGACCCGATTAGATCATTTTACATTAAGGTTAATATAAGGATTCGGCGAAATTCTATCACATTTGTTCAATTTACGTCGCTCCTATTGCAGATAGCGTATTGGGCTAAGCGCCATCTCAAAGCGCATGAAATGACGAGTGAAATGCACTATTAAACTTCTATGATAGGGCAATCAGAGACCCGATTAGATCATTTTATATTACGGTTGATATAAGAATTCAGCGTAATACTTTCACATTTGTTCAACTTACGTCGCTCCTATTTCAGATAGCGTACTGGGCTAAGCGGCATCTTAAAGCGCGTGGAAGGGCGAGTAAAATGCACTACTAAACTTCTATGATAGGGCAATCAGAGACCCGATTAGATCATTTTATATTTTGGTTAATATAAGAATTCAGCGAAATTCTGTCACATTTGTTCAATTTACGTCGCTCCTATTTCAGATAGCGTATTGGGCTAAGCGGCATCTCAAAGCGCAAGAAATGGCGAGTAAAATGCACTATTAAACTTGTAGGGTAGGGCAAACAGAGACCCGATTACATCATTTTATATTTTGGTTAATATAAGAATTCAGCGAAATTCTATCACATTTGTTAAATTTACGTCGCTCCTATTTCATATAGCGTATTGGGCTAAGCGGCATCTCAAAGCGCATGAAATGACGAATAAAATGCACAATTAAGCTTCTACGCTAGGGCGAACAGAGACCCGATTAGATCATTTTACATTATGGTTAATAAAAGAATTCAGCGAAATTCTATCACATTTGATCAATTTACATCGCTCCTATTTCAGATACCGTATTGGGCTAAGCGGCATCTCAACTCGCATGAAATGCCGAGTAAAATGCACAATTAAACTTCTAGGGTAAGGCAAACAGAGACCCGATTAGATCATTTTATATTACGGTTAATATAAGAATTCAGCGTAATTCTATCACATTTCTTCAACTTACGTCGCTCCTATTTCAGATAGCGTACTGGGCTAGGCGGCATCTTAAAGCGCGTGGAAGGGCGAGTAAAATGCACTACTAAACTTCTCGGGTAGGGCGAACAAAGACCCAATTAGATCATTTTACATTAAGGTTAATATAAGACTTCAGCGAAATTCTATCACATTTGTGCAATTTACGTCGCTCCTAGTTCAGATAGCGCAATGGGGTAAGCTGCATCTCAAAGCGCAAGACATGGCGAGTAAAATGCACTATTAAACTTCTAGGGTAGGGCAAACAGAGACCCGATTAGATCATTTGATATTTTGGTTAATATAAGAATTCAGCGAAATTCTATCACATTTGTTCAATTTACGTCGCTCCTATTTCAGATAGCTTATTGGGCTAAGCGGCATCTCAAAGCGCATGAAATGCCGAGTGAAATGCACTATTAAACTTCTAGGGTAGGGCGAACAGAGACCCGATTAGATCATTTTACATTAAGGTTAATATAAGAATTCAGTGAAATTCTATCACATTTGTTCAATTTACGTCGCTGATATTTCATATAGCGTATTGGGCTAAGCGGCATCTCAAAGCGAAAGCAATGGCGAGTAAAATGCACTATTAAACTTCTAGGGTAGGGAAAACAGAGACCCGATAAGATCATTTTATATTATGGTTAATTTAAGAATTCAGCGAAACTCTATCACATTTGTTCAATTTACGTCGCTCCTATTTCAGATAGCGTATTGGGCTAAGCGGCATCTCAAAGCGCAAGAAATGGCGAGTAAAATGCACTATTAAACTTGTAGGTTAGGGCAAACAGAGACCCGATTACATCATTTTATATTTTGGTTAATATAAGAATACAGCGAAATTCTATCACATTTGTTAAATTTACGTCGCTCCTATTTCAGATAGCGTATTGGGCTAAGCGGCATCTCAAAGCGCATGAAATGACGAATAAAATGCACAATTAAGCCTCTACGCTAGGGCGAACAGAGACCCGATTAGATCATTTTACATTATGGTTAATAAAAGAATTCAGCGAAATTCTATCACAGTTGATCAATTTACATCGCTCCAATTTCAGATAGCGTATTGGGCTAAGCGGCATCTCAACTCGCATGAAATGCCGAGTAAAATGCACAATTAAACTTCTAGGGTAAGGCAAACAGAGACCCGATTAGATCATTTTATATTACGGTTAATATAAGAATTCAGCGTAATTCTATCACATTTGTTCAACTTACGTCGCTCCTATTTCAGATAGGGTACTGGGCTAGGCGGCATCTTAAAGCGCGTGGAAGGGCGAGTAAAATGCACTACTAAACTTCTATGATACGGCAATCAGAGAGCCGATTAGATCATTTATATTTTGGTTAATATAAGAATTCAGCGAAATTCTATCACATTTTTTCAATTTACGTCGTTCCTATTTCAGCTAGCGTACTGGGCTAGGCGGCAACTTAAAGCGCGTGGAATGGAGAGTAAAATGCACTATTAAACTTCTATGGTAGGGCAATCAGAGACCCGATTAGATCATTTTATATTTTGGTTAATATAAGAATTCAGCGAAATTCTATCACATTTGTTCAATTTACGTCGCTCCTATTTCAGATAGCGTATTGGGGTAAGCTGCATCTCAAAGCGCAAGACATGGCGAGTAAAATGCACTATTAAACTTCTAGGGTAGGGCAAACAGAGACCCGATTAGATCATTTTATATTTTGGTTAATATAAGAATTCAGCGAAATTCTATCACATTTGTTCAATTTACGTCGCTCCTAATTCAGATAGGGTATTGGGCTAAGCGGCATCTCAAAGCGCATGAAATGGGGAGGGAAATGCACTATTAAACTTCTAGGGTTGGACGAAGAAAGACCCGATTAGATCATTTTACATTAAGGTTAATATAAGAATTCAGGGAAAGTCTATCACATTTGTTCAATGTACGTCGCTCCTATTTCAGATAGCGTATTGGGCTAAGCGGCATCTCAAAGCGCATGAAATGGCGAGTAAAATGCACTATTATACTTCTAGGGTGAGGCAAACAGAGACCCGATTAGATCATTTTATATTACGGTTAATATAAGAATTCAGCGTAATTCTATCACATTTGTTCAATTTACGTCGCTCCTATTTCAATTAGCGTATTGGGCTCAGCGGCATCTCAAAGCGCATGAAATGGCGAGCAAAATGCACTATTAAACTTCTAGGGTACGGCAAACAGAGACCCGATTAGATCATTTTATGTTATGGTTAATTTAAGAATTCAGCGAAATTCTATCACATTTGTTCAACTTACGTCGCTCCTATTTCAAATAGCGTACTGAGCTAAGCGGCATCTCAAAGCGCATGAAATGGCGAGCAAAATGCACTATTAAACTTCTAGGGTAGAGCAAATAGAGACCCGATTAGATCATTATATATTATAGTTAATTTAAGAATTCAGCGAAATTCTATCACATTTGTTCAATTTACGTCGCTCCTATTTCAGATAGCGTATTGGGCAAAGCGGCATCTCAAAGCGTTTGAAATGGCGAATAAAATGCACTATTAAAGTTCTAGGCTCGGGCGAACAGAGATCCGATTAGATCTTTTTACATTATGGTTAATAAAAGAATTCAGCGAAATTCTATCACATTTGTTCAACTTATATCGCTCCAATTCAGATAGCGTATTAGGCTAAGCGGCATCTCAAAGCGCATGAAATGACGCGTGAAATGCACTATTAAACTTCTAGGGTAGGGCAAACAGAGACCCGATTAGGTCATTTTATATTACGGTTAATATAAGAATGCAGCGTGATTCTATCACATTTGTTCAAGTTACGTCGCTCCTATTTCAGATAGCATACTGGGCTAGGCGGCATCTTAAAGCGCGTGGAATGGCGAGTAAAATCCACTATTAAACTTCTATGATAGGGCAATCAGAGACCAGGCTAGATCATTTTATATTTTGTTTAATATAAGATTTCAGGGAAATTCTATCACATTTGTTCAATTTACGTCGCTCCTATTTCAGATAGCGTATTGGGCTAAGCGGCATCACAAAGCGCATGAAATGGCGAACAAAATGCACTATTAAACTTCTAGGCTCGGGCGAACAGAGACCAGATTAGATCATTTTATACTTTGGTTAACATAAGGATTCTGCGAAATTTTATCACATTTGTTCAATTTACGTCGCTCCTATTTCAGATAGCTTATTGGGCTAAGCGGCATCTGAAGGCGCATGAAGTGACGAGTAAAATGCACTATTAAACTCCTATTGTAGGGCAAACAGAGACCCGATTAGATCATTTTATATTATGGTTAATTTAAGATGTCAGCAAAATTCTATCACATTTGTTCAATGTACGTCGCTCCTATTTCGGATAGCGTACTGGGCTAAGCGGCACCCTAAAGCGCGTGGAATGGCGAGTAAAATGCACTATTAACCTTCTATGGTAGGGCAATCAGAGACCAGATTAGATCATTTTATACTTTGGTTAATATAAGAATTCAGTGAAATTCTATCACATTTGTTCAATTTACGTGGCTCCTATTTCAGATAGCGTATTGGGCTAAGCGGGATCTCAAAGCGCATGAAATGGCGACTAAAATGCACTATTAAACTTCTATGATTGGGCAATCAGAGACCCGATTAGATCATTTTATATTTTGGTTAATATAAGATTTCACGGAAATTCTATCACATTTGTTCAATTTACGTCGCTCCTATTTCAGATAGCGTATTGGGCTAAGCGGCATCTCAAAGCGCATGAGATGGCGAGTAAAATGCAATGCTAAACTTCTAGGATAAGGCAAACAGAGACCCGATTAGATCATTTTATATTATAGTTAATTTAAGAATTCAGCGAAATTCTATCACATTTGTTCAATTTACGTCGCTCATATTTCAGATAGCGTATTGGGCTAAGCGGCATCTCAAAGCGCATGAAATGGCGAGTAAAATGCACTATCAAACTTCTAGGATAAGGCAAACAGAGACCCGATTAGATCATTTTATATTACGGTTAATATAAGCATTCAGCGTAATTCTATCACATTTGTTCAACTTACGTCACTCCTATTTCAGGTAGCGTACTGGGCTAGGCGGCATCTTAAAGCGCGTGGAATGGCGAGTAAAATGCACTATTAAACTTCTAGGATAAGGCAAACAGAGACCCGATTAGATCATTTTATATTACGGTTAATATAAGAATGCGGCGTAATTCTTTCACATTTGTTCAATTTACGTCGCTGCTATTCCAGATAGCTTATTGTGCTTAGCGGCATCTCAAAGCGCATGAAATGGCGAGTGAAATGCACTATTAAACTTCTAGGGTAGGGCAAACAGAGACCCGATTAGATCATTTTATATTAAGGTTACTTTAAGAATTCAGCGAAATCCTATCACATTTGTTCAATTTACGTCGCTCCTATTTCAGATAGCGTACTGTGCTAGACGGCATCTTAAGGCGCGTGGAATGGCGAGTAAAATGCACTATTAAACTTCTATGGTAGGGAAACCAGAGACCCGATTAGATCATTTTATATTAAGGTTACTTTAAGAATTCAGCGAAATCCTATCACATTTGTTCAATTTACGTCGCTCCTATTTCAGATAGCGTATTGGGAGAAGCGGCATCTCAAAGCGCATGAAATGGCGAGTAGAATGCACTATTAAACTTCTAGGGTAGGGCGAACAGAGACCCGATTAGATCATTTTACATTAAGGTTAATATAAGTCTTCAGCGAAATTCTATCACATTTGTTCAATTTACGTCGCTCTTATTTCAGATAGCGTATTGGGCTACGCGGCATCTCAAAGCGCATGAAATGACGAGTGAAATGCACTATTATACTTCTAGGGTAGGGCGAACAGAGACCCGAAGTGATCATTTTACATTAAGGTGAATATAAGAATGCAGCGTAATTCTGTCACATTTGTTCAACTTACGTCGCTCCTATTTCAGATAGCGTATTGGGTTAAGCGGTATCTCAAAGCGCATGAAATGGCGAGTAAAATGCAATACTAAACTTCTAGGATAAGGCAAACAGAGACCCGATTAGATCATTTTATATTACGGTTAATATAAGAATGCGGCGTAATTCTTTCACATTTGTTCAATTTACGTCGCTGCTATTCCAGATAGCTTATTGTGCTTAGCGGCATGTCAAAGCGCATGAAATGACGAGTGAAATGCACTGTTAAACTACTATGATAGGGCAATCAGAGACCCGATTAGATCATTTTATATTTTGTTTAATATAAGGTTTCAGGGAAATTCTATCACATTTGTTCAATTTACGTCGCTCCTATTTCAGATAGCGTACTGGGCTAAGCGGCATCTTAAAGCGTTCGGAATGGCGAGTAAAATGCACTATTAAACTTCTAGGATAAGGCAAACAGATACCCGATTAGATCATTTTATATTATGGTTAATTTAAGAATTCAGCAAAATTCTTTCACATTTGTTCAATTTACGTCGCTCCTATTTCGGATAGCGTACTGGGCTAGGCGGCATCCTAAAGCGCGCGGAGTGGCGAGTAAAATGCACTATTAAACTTGTATGATAGGGCAATCAGAGACGCGATTAGATCATTTTATATTTTGTTTAATACAAGATTTCAGGGAAATTCTATCACATTTGTTCAATTCGTGTCGCTCCCATTTCAGATAGCGTACTGGGCTAGGCGGCATCCTAAAGCGCGTGGAGTGGCGAGTAAAATGCACTATTAATCTTCTATGATAGGGCAATCAGAGACCCGATTAGATCATTTTATATTTTGGTTAATATAAGAATTCAGTGAAATTCTATCACATTTGTTCAATTTACGTCGCTCCTATTTCAGATAGCGTATTGGGCTATGCGGCATCTTAAAGCGCTCGGAATGGCTAGTAAAATGCACTATTAAACTTGTATGATAGGGCAATCAGAGACGCGATTTGATCATTTTATATTTTGTTTAATTCAAGATTTCAGGGAAATCCTATCACATTTGTTCAATTCGTGTCGCTCATATTTCAGATAGCGTATTGGGCTAAGCGGCATCTCAAAGCGCATGAAATGGCGAGTAAAATGCACTATTAAACTCCTAGGGTAGGGCAAACAGAGACCCGATTAGATCATTTTACATTATGTTTAATAAAAGAATTCAGCGAAATTCTATCACATTTTTTCAACTTATATCACTCCAATTTCAGATAGCGTATTAGGCTAAGCGGCATCTCAAAGCGCATGAAATAACGAGTAAAATGCACTATTAAAGTTCTAGGGTAGGGCAAACAGAGACCGGATTAGATCATTTTATATTATGGTTAATTTAAGAATTGAGCGAAATTCTATCACATTCGTTCAATTTAGGTCGCTCCTATTTCAGATAGCGTACTGGGCTAGGCGGCATCTTAAAGCGGGTGGAATGGCGAGTAGAATGCACAATTAAAATTCTATGATAGGGCAATCAGAGACCCGATTAGATCATTTTATATTTTGGTTAATATAAGAATTCAGTGAAATTCTATCACATTTGTTCAATTTACGTCGCTCCTATTTCAAATAGCGTATTGGGCTCAGCGGCATCTCAAAGCGCATGAAATGGCGAGCAAAATGCACTATTAAACTTCTAGGGTACGGCAAACAGAGACCCGATTAGATCATTTTATGTTATGGTTAATTTAAGAATTCAGCGAAATTCTATCACATTTGTTCAACTTACGTCGCTCCTATTTCAAATAGCGTACTGAGCTAAGCGGCATCTCAAAGCGCATGAAATGGCGAGCAAAATGCACTATTAAACTTCTAGGGTAGAGCAAATAGAGACCCGATTAGATCATTTTATATTATAGTTAATTTAAGAATTCAGCGAAATTCTATCACATTTATTCAATTTACGTCGCTCATATTTCAGATAGCGTATTGGGCTATGCGGCATCTTAAAGCGTTCGGAATGGCGAGTAAAATGCACTATTTAACTTCTATCCTAGGGCAATCAGAGACCCGATTAGATCATTTTATATTTTGGTTAATATAAGAATTCAGTGAAATTCTATCACATTTGTTCAATTTACGTCGCTCCTATTTCAGATAGCGTATTGGGCAAAGCGGCATCTCAAAGCGTTTGAAATGGCGAATAAAATGCACTATTAAAGTTCTAGGCTCGGGCGAACAGAGATCCGATTAGATCTTTTTACATTATGGTTAATAAAAGAATTCAGCGAAATTCTATCACATTTGTTCAACTTATATCGCTCCAATTCAGATAGCGTATTAGGCTAAGCGGCATCTCAAAGCGCATGAAATGACGCGTGAAATGCACTATTAAACTTCTAGGGTAGGGCAAACAGAGACCCGATTAGGTCATTTTATATTACGGTTAATATAAGAATGCAGCGTGATTCTATCACATTTGTTCAAGTTACGTCGCTCCTATTTCAGATAGCATACTGGGCTAGGCGGCATCTTAAAGCGCGTGGAATGGCGAGTAAAATCCACTATTAAACTTCTATGATAGGGCAATCAGAGACCAGACTAGATCATTTTATATTTTGTTTAATATAAGATTTCAGGGAAATTCTATCACATTTGTTCAATTTACGTCGCTCCTATTTCAGATAGCGTATTGGGCTAAGCGGCATCACAAAGCGCATGAAATGGCGAACAAAATGCACTATTAAACTTCTAGGCTCGGGCGAACAGAGACCAGATTAGATCATTTTATACTTTGGTTAACATAAGGATTCTGCGAAATTTTATCACATTTGTTCAATTTACGTCGCTCCTATTTCAGATAGCTTATTGGGCTAAGCGGCATCTGAAGGCGCATGAAGTGACGAGTAAAATGCACTATTAAACTTCTATTGTAGGGCAAACAGAGACCCGATTAGATCATTTTATATTATGGTTAATTTAAGATGTCAGCAAAATTCTATCACATTTGTTCAATGTACGTCGCTCCTATTTCGGATAGCGTACTGGGCTAAGCGGCACCCTAAAGCGCGTGGAATGGCGAGTAAAATGCACTATTAACCTTCTATGATAGGGCAATCAGAGACCAGATTAGATCATTTTATACTTTGGTTAATATAAGAATTCAGTGAAATTCTATCACATTTGTTCAATTTACGTGACTCCTATTTCAGATAGCGTATTGGGCTAAGCGGGATCTCAAAGCGCATGAAATGGCGACTAAAATGCACTATTAAACTTCTATGATTGGGCAATCAGAGACCCGATTAGATCATTTTATATTTTGGTTAATATAAGATTTCACGGAAATTCTATCACATTTGTTCAATTTACGTCGCTCCTATTTCAGATAGCGTATTGGGCTAAGCGGCATCTCAAAGCGCATGAGATGGCGAGTAAAATGCAATGCTAAACTTCTAGGATAAGGCAAACAGAGACCCGATTAGATCATTTTATATTATAGTTAATTTAAGAATTCAGCGAAATTCTATCACATTTGTTCAATTTACGTCGCTCATATTTCAGATAGCGTATTGGGCTAAGCGGCATCTCAAAGCGCATGAAATGGCGAGTAAAATGCACTATCAAACTTCTAGGATAAGGCAAACAGAGACCCGATTAGATCATTTTATATTACGGTTAATATAAGAATTCAGCGTAATTCTATCACATTTGTTCAACTTACGTCGCTCCTATTTCAGGTAGCGTACTGGGCTAGGCGGCATCTTAAAGCGCGTGGAATGGCGAGTAAAATGCACTATTAAACTTCTAGGATAAGGCAAACAGAGACCCGATTAGATCATTTTATATTACGGTTAATATAAGAATGCGGCGTAATTCTTTCACATTTGTTCAATTTACGTCGCTGCTATTCCAGATAGCTTATTGTGCTTAGCGGCATCTCAAAGCGCATGAAATGGCGAGTGAAATGCACTATTAAACTTCTAGGGTAGGGCAAACAGAGACCCGATTAGATCATTTTATATTATGGTTAATTTAAGATGTCAGCGAAATTCTATCACATTTGTTCAACTTACGTCGCTCCTATTTCAGATAGCGTATTGGGATGAGCGGCATCTCAAAGCGCATGAAATGGCGAGTAAAATGCACAATTAAACTATTAGGGTAGGGTAAACAGAGACCCGATTAGATCATTTTATATTATGGTTAATATAAGAATTCAGCGTAATTCTATCACATTTGTTCAACTTACGTCGCTCCTATTTCAGGTAGCGTACTGGGCTAGGCGGCATCCTAAAGCGCGTGAAATGGCGAGTAAAATGCAGTATTAAACTTCTAGGATAAGGCAAACAGAGACCCGATTAGATCATTTTATATTACGGTTAATATAAGAATGCGGCGTAATTCTTTCACATTTGTTCAATTTACGTCGCTGCTATTCCAGATAGCTTATTGTGCTTAGCGGCATCTCAAAGCGCATGAAATGACGAGTGAAATGCACTATTAAACTTCTACGGTAGGGCAAACAGAGACCCGATTAGATCTTTTTATATTAAGGTTACTTTAAGAATTCAGCGAAATTCTATCACATTTGTTCAATTTACGTCGCTCCTATTTCAGATAGCGTACTGTGCTAGACGGCATCTTAAGACGCGTGGAATGGCGAGTAAAATGCACTATTAAACTTCTATGGTAGGGAAACCAGAGACCCGATTAGATCATTTTATATTAAGGTTACTTTAAGAATTCAGCGAAATCCTATCACATTTGTTCAATTTACGTCGCTCCTATTTCAAATAGCTTATTGGGCGAAGCGGCGTCTCAAAGCGCATGAAATGACGAGTGATATGCACTATTAAACTTCTAGGGTAGGGCAAACAGAGACCCGATTAGATCATTTGATATTATGGTTAATTTAAGAATTCAGCGAAATTCTATCACATTTGTTCAATTTACGTCGCTCCTATTTCAGATAGCGTATTGGGAGAAGCGGCATCTCAAAGCGCATGAAATGGCGAGTAAAATGCACTATTAAACTTCTAGGGTAGGGCGAACAGAGACCCGATTAGATCATTTTACATTAAGGTTAATATAAGTCTTCAGCGAAATTCTATCACATTTGTTCAATTTACGTCGCTCTTATTTCAGATAGCGTATTGGGCTACGCGGCATCTCAAAGCGCATGAAATGACGAGTGAAATGCACTATTATATTTCTAGGGTAGGGCGAACAGAGACCCGAAGAGATCATTTTACATTAAGGTGAATATAAGAATGCAGCGTAATTCTGTCACATTTGTTCAACTTACGTCGCTCCTATTTCAGATAGCGTATTGGGTTAAGCGGTATCTCAAAGCGCATGAAATGGCGAGTAAAATGCAATACTAAACTTCTAGGATAAGGCAAACAGAGACCCGATTAGATCATTTTATATTACGGTTAATATAAGAATGCGGCGTAATTCTTTCACATTTGTTCAATTTACGTCGCTGCTATTCCAGATAGCTTATTGTGCTTAGCGGCATGTCAAAGCGCATGAAATGACGAGTGAAATGCAGTGTTAAACTTCTATGATAGGGCAATCAGAGACCCGATTAGATCATTTTATATTTTGTTTAATATAAGATTTCAGGGAAATTCTATCACATTTGTTCAATTTACGTCGCTCCTATTTCAGATAGCTTATTGGGCTAAGCGGCATCTGAAGGCGCATGAAATGGCGAGTAAAATGCACTATTAAACTTCTAGGGTAGGGCAAACAGAGACCCGATGAGGTCATTTTATATTATGGTTAATTTAAGATGTCAGCAAAATTTTATCACATTTGTTCAATTTACGTCGCTCCTATTTCAGATAGCGTACTGGGCTAGGCGGCATCTTAAAGCGCGTGGAATGGCGAGTAATATGCACTACTAAACTTCTATGATAGGGCAATCAGAGACCCGATTAGATCATTTTATATTTTGTTTAATATAAGGTTTCAGGGAAATTCTATCACATTTGTTCAATTTACGTCGCTCCTATTTCAGATAGCGTACTGGGCTAAGCGGCATCTTAAAGCCCGTGGAATGGCGAGTAAAATGCACGATTAAACTTCTATGATAGGGCAATCAGAGACCCGATTAGATCATTTTATATTATGGTTAATTTAAGAATTCAGCAAAATTCTATCACATTTGTTCAATTTCCGTCGCTCCTATTTCAGATAGCGTACTGGGCTAGGCGGCATCTTAAAGCGGGTGGAATGGCGAGTAGAATGCGCAATTAAATTTCTATGATAGGGCAATCAGAGACCCGATTAGATCATTTTATATTTTGGTTAATATAAGAATTCAGTGAAATTCTATCACATTTGTTCAATTTACGTCGCTCCTATTTCAAATAGCGTATTGGGCTCAGCGGCATCTCAAAGCGCATGAGATGGCGAGCAAAATGCACTATTAAATTTCTAGGGTAGGGCAAACAGAGACCCGATTAGATCATTTTATGTTATGGTTAATTTAAGAATTCAGCGAAATTCTATCACATTTGTTCAACTTACGTCGCTCCTATTTCAAATAGCGTACTGAGCTAAGCGGCATCTCAGAGCGCATGAAATGGCGAGCAAAATGCACTATTAAACTTCTAGGGTAGAGCAAACAGATACCCGATTAGATCATTTTGTACTATGGTTAATTTAAGAATTCAGCAAAATTCTATCACATTTGTTCAATTTACGTCGCTCCTATTGCAGATAGCGAAGTGGGCTATGCGGCATCTTAAAGCGTTCGGAATGGCGAGTGAAATGCACTATTAAACTTCTATGATAGGGCAATCAGAGACCCGATTAGATCATTTTATATTTTGGTTAATATAAGAATTCAGTGAAATTCTATCACATTTGTTCAATTTACGTCGCTCCTATTTCAGATAGCGTATTGGGCTATGCGGCATCTTAAAGCGCTCGGAATGGCTAGTAAAATGCACTATTAAACTTGTATGATAGGGCAATCAGAGACGCGATTTGATCATTTTATATTTTGTTTTATTCAAGATTTCAGGGAAATTCTATCACATTTGTTCAATTCGTGTCGCTCATATTTCAGATAGCGTATTGGGCTAAGCGGCATCTCAAAGCGCATGAAATGGCGAGTAAAATGCACTATTAAACTCCTAGGGTAGGGCAAACAGAGACCCGATTAGATCATTTTACATTATGGTTAATAAAAGAATTCAGCGAAATTCTATCACATTTTTTCAACTTATATCACTCCAATTTCAGATAGCGTATTAGGCTAAGCGGCATCTCAAAGCGCATGAAATAACGAGTAAAATGCACTATTAAAGTTCTAGGGCAGGGCAAACAGAGACCGGATTAGATCATTTTATATTATGGTTAATA
>CAKAJE020001224.1:0-94625 GCA_916610135.2 Macropis europaea | reverse complement strand
GATCTAATCGGGTCTCCGATTGCCCTCTCCTAGAAGTTTAATAGTGCATTTTACTCGTCATTTCATGCGCTTTGAGATGCCGCTTAGCACAATACGCTATCTGAAATAGGAGCGCCGTAAATTGAACAAATGTGATAGAATTTCGCTGAGTTCTTAGATTAACCATAATATAAAATGATCTAATTGGGTCTCTGATGGCCGTATCCGAGAAGTATAGTAGTGCATTTTATTCGCCATTTCATGCGCTTTAGGATGCCGCTTACCACAATACTCTATCTGAAATAGGAGCGACGTAAATTGGACAAATGTGATAGAATTACGCTGAATTCATATAATATCCATAATATAAAATGATCTAATGGGGTCTCTGATTGCCCTATCATAGAAGTTTAATAGTGCATTTTACACGTCATTCCACGCGCTTTAAGATACCGCCTAGCCCAATATGCTATCTGAAATAGAAGCGACGTAAATTGAACAAACGTCATAGAATTTCACTGAATTCTCATATTATCCACAATATAAAATGATCTAATCGGGTCTCTGATTGCCCTATCATAGAAGTTTAATAGTGCATTTTGCTCGGCATTTCATGCGCTTTAAGGTGCCGCTTATCCCGATACGCTATCTGAAGTTGGAGCGACATAGATTGAACAAATGTGGCAGAATTACGCTGCATTCTTATATTAATCATAATATAAGATGACCTAATCGGGTCCCTGATTGCCCTATCCTAGAAGTTTAGTAGTGCATGTTACTCGACATTTCATGCGCGTTAAGATGCCGCTGAGCCCAATACGCTATATGAAACAGGAGCGACGTAAATTGAACAAATGCGATAAAATTTCGCTGAATTCTTATATTAACCATAATATAAAATGATCTAATCGGGTCTCTGATTGCCCTATTATAGAAGGTTAGTAGTGCATTTTACTCGTCATCCCACGCGCTTTAAGATGCCGCCCAGCCCAATACACTATCTGAAATAGGAGCGACGTAAATTGAACAAATGTGACAGAATTACGCAGAATTCATATAATATCCATAATTTAAAATGATCTAATGGGGTCTCTGATTACCCTATCACAGAAGTTTAGCCGTGCATTTCAATCGGCATTTCATGCCCTTCAAGATTCTGCTTAGCCCAAAACGCTATCGGAGGTAGGAGCGACGTAAATTGAACAAATGTGATAGACTTTCGCTGCATTCTTAAATTAACCATAATATACAATGATCTAATCGGGTCTCTGATTGCCCTATCATAGAAGGTTAGTAGTGCATTTTACTCGTCATTTCATCTACTTTAAGGTGCCGCCTAGCCCAATGCCCTATCTGAAACTGGAGCTACGTAAATTGAACAAGTATGATAGAGTTTCGCTGAATTCTTAAATTAACCATAATATAAAATGATCTAATCGGGTCTCTGTTTGCCCTACTCTAGAAGATTAATAGTGCATTTTACTCGTCATTTCATGCGCTTTAAGATGCCGCGAAGGCCAATACGCTATCTGAAATAGGAGCGACATAAATTGAACAAATGTGATAGAATTACGCAGAATACTTATATTAACCATAACATAGAATGATCTAATCGCGTCTCTGATTGCCCTATCATAGAAGTTTAATAGTGCATTTTACTCGACGTTTCATGCGCTTTAAGATGCCGCTTAGAGCCATACTGTATCTGAAATACGAGCGACGTAAATTGAACAAATGTGATAGAATTTCGGTGAATTCTTATATTAAACATAATATAAAATGATGTATTTGGGTCTCTGATGGCCGTATCCGAGAAGGTTAGTAGTGCATTTTATTCGCCATTTCATGCGCTTTAAGATGCCGCCTCGCTCAGTACGATATCTGTGTGTAGAAGCGACGTGAATTGGACAAATGTGATAGAGTTACGATGAATCCTTAAATTAGCAATAATATAAGATGGTCTAATCGGGACTCTGATTGCCCAATCGTAGAAGGTTAGTAGTGCATTTTACTCGTCATTTCATGCACATTAAGGTGCCGCCTAGCCCAATACGCTATCTGAAATTGGAGGCACGTAAATTGAACAAGTGAGATAGAGATTCGCTGAATTCTTAAATTAACCATAACATAAAATGATCTAGTCGGGTCTCTGTTTGGCCTACCCTAGAAGTTTAATAATGTATTTTACTCGACATTTCATGCACTTTAAGATGCCACATAGCCCAATACGCTATCTGAAGTAGGGGCGACGTAAATTGAACAAATGTGATAAAATTACGCTGCATTCTGATATTAACAATAACGTAAAATGATCTAATCGGGTCTCTGATCGCCCTATCATAGAAGTTTAATAGTGCATGTTACTCGTCCTTTCATGCGCTTTACGATGCCGCCTAGCCCACTACTTTATCTGAAATAGGAGCGACGTAATTTGAACAAATGTGATAGAATTACGCAGAATTCTTATATTAGCAATAATATAAAATGATCTAATCAGGTCTCTGATTGCCCTATCATAGAAGGTTAGTACTGCATTTTACAAGACATTTCATTCGCTTTAAGATGCCACTTAGCTCAATACGCTATCTGATATAGGAGCCACGTAAATTGAACAAATATGATACAATTTCGCTGAATTCTTATATTAACCATAATTTAAAATGATCTAATCGGGTCTATGATTGCCCTATCATAGAAGGTTAGTAGTGCATTTTACTCGTCATTCCACGCGCTGTAAGATGCCGACTAACCCAATATACTACCTGAAATAGGAGCGACGTAAATTGAACAAATGTGATAGAATTACGCTGAATTCTTATATTAACCATAACTTAAAATGATCTAATCGGGTCTCTGATTGCCCTATCATGGAAGTTTAATAGTGCATTTTACTCGTCATTTCATGCGCATTAAGATGCCGCCTAGCCCAATACGCTATCTGAAATAGGAGCGATATAAATTGAACAAATGTGATAAAATTACGTTGAATTATTATATTAACAATAATATAAAATGATCTAACCGGGTCTCTGATTGCCCTATCATAGAAGTTTAATAGTGCATTTTACTCGACATTTCATGCGCTTTAGGATGGCACCTAGCCCATTACGCTATCTTATATAGGGGCGACGTAAATTGAACAAATGTGATAAAATTTCGCTGAATTCTTATATTAACCATAATATTAGATGACCTAATCGGGTCTCTGTTAGCGCTACCCGAGAAGTTTACTAGTGCATTTTACACGACATTTCATGCGCTTTAAGATGCCGCCTATCCCAATACGCTATCTGAAATTGGAGCTACGTAAATTGACCAAATGTGATAGAGTTACGCAGAATTCTTATATTAACCATAATATAAAATGATCTAATCTGGTCTCTGATTGTTCTATCATAGAAGTTTAAAAGTGCATTTTACCCGTCATTTCATGCGCATTAAGATGCCGCATAGCCCAATACGCTTTCTGCAATAGGAGCGACGTAAATTGAACAAATGTCATAGAATTACGCTGAATTCTTATATTAATCATAATATAAGATGATCTAATCGGGTCTCCGATTGCCCTCTCCTAGAAGTTTAGTAGTGCATTTTACTAGACATTTCATGCGCTTTAAGATTCTGCTTAGCCCAATACGCTATCTGAAATAGGAGCGACGTAAATTGAAAAATGTGGTTCAATTACGCAGAATTCTTATATTAACCATAATATAGAACGATCTAATCGGGTCTCTGATTGACCTATCATAGAAGTTTAATAGTGCATTTTACCCGTCATTGCATGCGCATTAAGATGCCGCATAGCCCAATACGCTATCTGCAATAGGAGCGACGTAAATTGAACAAATGTCATAGAATTACGCTGAATTCTTATATTAATCATAATATAAGATGATCTAATCGGGTCTCCGATTGCCCCCTCCTAGAAGTTTAGTAGTGCATTTTACTAGACATTTCATGCGCTTTAGGATGCCGCTTACCACAATACTCTATCTGAAATAGGAGCGACGTAAATTGAACAAATGTGACAGAATTCCGCTGTATTCTTACATTAACCAAAATATAAAATGATCTAATCGGGTCTGTGATTGCCCTAGCATAGAAGGTTAATAGTGCATTTTGCTCGCCATTCCACGCGCTTTAAGATGCCGCCTAGCCCAGTACGCTCTCTGAAATAGGAGCGACGTAAATTGAACAAATGTGATAGAATTTCGCTGAATTCTTATATAAATCAGAATATAAAATGATCTAATCGGGTCTCTGATTGCCCTATCCTAGAAGCTAAGTAGTGCATTTTACTGGACATTTGATGCGCTTTAAGATGCCGCTTATCCCGATACGCTATCTGAAGTTGGAGCGACATAAATTGAACAAATGTGATAGAATTACGCTGAATTCTTATATTAATTATAATATAAGATGACCTAATCGGGTCTCTGATTGCCTTATCCGAGAAGCTGAGTAGTGCATTTTACTCGGCACTTAATGCGCTTTAAGATGCCGCTTAGCCCAATACGCTATCTGAAATAGGAGCGACGTAAATAGACAAATGTGATAGAATTTCGCTGAATTCTTATATTAATCATAATATAAGATGACCTAATCGGGTCTCTGATTGCCCTATCCGAGAAGTTTAGTAGTGCATTTTACAGGCCATTTCATGCGCTTTAAGATGCCGCTTAGCCCAATATGCTATCTGAATTAGGAGCGACGAAAATTGAACAAATGTGATAAAATTACGTTGAATCCTTATATTAACAATAATATAAAATGATCTAATCGGGTCTCTGATTGCCCTATCATAGAAGTTTAATAGTGCATTTTACTCGTCATTTCATGCGCTTTAGGGTGCCTCCTAGCCCAATATGCTATCTGAAATCGGAGCTACGTAAATTGAACAAGTGTGATAGAGTTTCACTGAATTCTTAAATTAGCCATAATATAAAATGATCTAATCGGATCTCTGTTTGCCCTACCCTAGAAGTTTAATAGTGCATTTTACTCGACATTTCATGCGCTTTAAGATGCCACATAGCCCAATACACTATCTGAAATAGGGGCGACGTAAATTGAAAAAATGTGATAAAATAACGCTGCATTCTTATAATAACAATAATATAAAGTGATCTAATCGGGACTCTGATTGCCCTATCATAGAAGTTTAATAGTGAATTTTACTCGTCATTTCATGCGCTTTAAGGTGCCGCTTAGCCCAATCCGCTATCTTAAATAGGAGCGACGTAAATTGAACAAATGTGATAGAATTACGCAGAATTCTTATATTAACCATAATATAATACGATCTATTCGGGTCTCTGATTGCCCTATCATAGAAGTTTAATAGTGCATTTGACTCGTCATTTCATGCGCTTTGAGATGCCGCTTAGCACAATACGCTATCTGAAATAGGAGCGCCGTAAATTGAACAAATGTGATAGAATTTCGCTGAGTTCTTAGATTAACCATAATATAAAATGATCTAATTGGGTCTCTGATGGCCGTATCCGAGAAGGATAGTAGTGCATTTTATTCGCCATTTCATGCGCTTTAGGATGCCGCTTACCACAATACTCTATCTGAAATAGGAGCGACGTAAATTGGACAAATGTGATAGAATTACGCTGAATTCATATAATATCCATAATATAAAATGATCTAATGGGGTCTCTGATTGCCCTATCATAGTAGTTTAATAGTGCATTTTACACGTCATTCCACGCGCTTTAAGATGCCGCCGAGCCCAATATGCTATCTGAAATAGAAGAGACGTAAATTGAACAAACGTCATAGAATTTCACTGAATTCTCATATTATCCACAATATAAAATGATCTAATCGGGTCTCTGATTGCCCTATCATAGAAGTTTAATTGTGCATTTTGCTCGGCATTTCATGCGCTTTAAGGTGCCGCTTATCCCGATACGCTATCTGAAGTTGGAGCGACATAGATTGAACAAATGTGACAGAATTACGCTGAATTCTTATATTAATTATAATATAAAATGATCTAATCTGGTCTCTGATTGTTCTATCATAGAAGTTTAAAAGTGCATTTTACCCGTCATTTCATGCGCATTAAGATGCCGCATAGCCCAATACGCTTTCTGCAATAGGAGCGACGTAAATTGAACAAATGTCATAGAATTACGCTGAATTCTTATATTAATCATAATATAAGATGATCTAATCAGGTCCCTGATTGCCCTATCATAGAAGGTTAGTACTGCATTTTACAAGACATTTCATTCGCTTTAAGATGCCGCTTAGCTCAATACGCTATCTGATATAGGAGCCACGTAAATTGAACAAATATGATACAATTTCGTTGAATTCTTATATTAACCATAATTTAAAATGATCTAATCGGGTCTCTGATTGCCCTATCATAGAAGGATAGTAGTGCATTTTACTCGTCATTCCACGCGCTGTAAGATGCCGACTAACCCAATATACTATCAGAAATAGGAGCGACGTAAATTGAACAAATGTGATAGAATTACGGTGAATTCTTATATTAATCATAATATAAGATGACATACTCGGGTCTCTGATTGCCCTATCCGAGAACTTTAGTAGTGCATTTTACTCGACATTTCATGCGCTTTAAGATGCCGCCTAGCCCAGTACGCTATCTGAAATAGGAGCGACGTAAATTGAACAAATGTGATAGAACTTCCCTGAATTCTTATAATAACCTTAATGTAAAATGATCTAATCTTGTCTCCGTTCGCCCTACCCTAGAAGTTTAATAGTGCATTTCACTCGTCATTTCATGCGCTTTGAGATGCCGCTTAGCCCAATACGCTATCTGAAATAGGAGCGACGTAAATTGAACAAATGTGATAGAATTTCGCTGAATTCTGATATTAAACAAAATATAAAATTATGTAATCGGGTCTCTGGTTGCCCTATCATAGAAGTTTAGTAGTTCATTTTACTCGCCATTCCACGCGCTTTAAGATGCCGCTTAGCCCAGTACGCTATCTGAAATAGGAGCGACGTAAATTGAACAAATGTGATAGAATTTCGCTGAATTCTTATATTAACTTTAATGTAAAATGATCTAATCGGGTCTCTGTTCGCCCTACCCTAGAAGTTGAATAGTGCATTTTCCTCGCCATTCCACGCGCTTTAAGATGCCGCCTAGCCCAGTACGCAATCTGAAATAGGAGCGACGTAAATTGAACAAATGTGATCGAATTTCGCTGAATTCATATATTAACCTTAATGTAAAATGATCTAATCGGGTCTCTGTTCGCCCTACCCTAGAAGTTGAATAGTGCATTTTCCTCGCCATTCCACGCGCTTTAAGATGCCGCCTAGCCCAGTACGCTATCTGAAATAGGAGCGACGTAAATTGAACAAATGTGATAGAACTTCCCTGAATTCTTATAATAACCTTAATGTAAAATGATCTAATCTGGTCTCCGTTCGCCCTACCCTAGAACTTTAATAGTGCATTTTACTCGCCATTCCACGCGCTTTAAGATGCCGCCTAGCCCAGTACGCTATCTGAAATAGGAGCGGCGTAAATTCAACGAATGTGATAGAATTTCCCTGAATTCTTATATTAAACAAAATATAAAATGATCAAATCGGGTCTCTGATTGCCCTATCATAGAAGTTTAATAGTGCATTTTACTCGCCATTCCACGCGCTTTAAGATGCCGCCTAGCCCAGCACGCTATCTGAAATGGGAGCGACGTAAGTTGAACAAATGTGATAGAATTACGCTGAATTCTTATATTAACCTTAATGTAAAATGATCTAATCGGGTCTCTGTTCGCCCTACCCTAGAAGTTGAATAGTGCATTTTGCTCGCCATTCCACGCGCTTTAAGATGCCGCCTAGCCCAGTACGCTATCTGAAATAGGAGCGACGTAAATTGAACAAATGTGATAGAACTTCCCTGAATTCTTATAATAACCTTAATGTAAAATGATCTAATCTGGTCTCCGTTCGCCCTACCCTAGAAGTTTAATAGTGCATTTCACTCGTCATTTCATGCGCTTTGAGATGCCGCTTAGCCCAATACGCTACCTGAAATATGAGCGACGTAAATTGAACAAATGTGATAGAATTTCGCTGAATTCTTTTATTACCCATAATGTAAAATGATCTAATTGGGTCTCTGTTCTCTCTAGCCTTGTAGTTTAATAGTGCATTTTATTCGCCATTTCATGCGCTTTGAGCTGCCGCTTAGCCCAATACGCTAGCTGAAATAGGAGCGACGTAAATTGAACAAATGTGATAGAATTTCCCTGAAATCTTGTATTAAACAAAATATAAAATGATCTAATCGGGCCTCTGATTGCCCTATCATAGAAGTTTAATAGTGCATTTCACTCGTCATTTCATGCGTTTTGAGATGCCCCTTGGCCCAATACGCTATCTGAAATAGGAGCGACGTAAATTGGACAAATGTGATAGAATTACGCTGAATTCATATAATATCCATAATATAAAATGATCTAATGGGGTCTCTGATTGCCCTATCATAGTAGTTTAATAGTGCATTTTACACGTCATTCCACGCGCTTTAAGATGCCGCCGAGCCCAATATGCTATCTGAAATAGAAGAGACGTAAATTGAACAAACGTCATAGAATTTCACTGAATTCTCATATTATCCACAATATAAAATGATCTACTCGGGTCTCTGATTGCCCTATCATAGAAGTTTAATTGTGCATTTTGCTCGGCATTTCATGCGCTTTAAGGTGCCGCTTATCCCGATACGCTATCTGAAGTTGGAGCGACATAGATTGAACAAATGTGACAGAATTACGCTGAATTCTTATATTAATTATAATATAAGATGACCTAATCGGGTCTCTGATTGCCCTATCCTAGAAGTTTAGTAGTGCATTTTACACGACATTTCATGCGCTTTAAGATGCCGCCTAGCCCAATACGCTATCTGAAATTGGAGCTACGTAAATTGACCAAATGTGATAGAGTTACGCAGAATTATTATATTAACCATAATATAAAATGATCTAATCAGGTCTCTGATTGCCCTATCATAGAAGGTTAGTACTGCATTTTACAAGACATTTCATTCGCTTTAAGATGCCGCTTAGCTCAATACGCTATCTGATATAGGAGCCACGTAAATTGAACAAATATGATACAATTTCGTTGAATTCTTATATTAACCATAATTTAAAATGATCTAATCGGGTCTCTGATTGCCCTATCATAGAAGGATAGTAGTGCATTTTACTCGTCATTCCACGCGCTGTAAGATGCCGACTAACCCAATATACTATCAGAAATAGGAGCGACGTAAATTGAACAAATGTGATAGAATTACGGTGAATTCTTATATTAATCATAATATAAGATGACATACTCGGGTCTCTGATTGCCCTATCCGAGAAGTTTAGTAGTGCATTTTACTCGACATTTCATGCGCTTTAAGATGCTGCTTAGCCCAATACGCTATTTGAAATAGGAGCGACGTAAATTGAACAAATGTGATAGAATTTCGTTGAATTCTTATATTAACCTTAATGTAAAATGATCTAATCGGTTCTCTGTTCGCCCTACCCTAGAAGTTGAATAGTGCATTTTCCTCGCCATTCCACGCGCTTTAAGATGCCGCTAAGCCCAGTTCGCTATCTGAAATAGGAGCGACGTAAATTGAGCAAATGTGATAGAATTTCGCTGAATTCTTATATTAACCAAAATATAAAATGATCTAATCTGGTCTCTGATTGACCTATCATAGAAGGTTAATAGTGCATTTTACTCGCCATTCCACGCGCTTTAAGATGCCGCCTAGCCCAGTAGGCTATCTGAAATAGGAGCGACGTAAATTGAACAAGTGTGATAGAATTACACTGAATTCTTAAATCAACCATAATATAAAATGATCTAATCGGGTCTCTGTTTGCCCTACCATAGAAGTTTAATAGGGCATTTTACTCGCCATTTCATGCGCTTTGAGATACCGCTTAGCTCAATACGCTATCTGAAATAGGAGCGATATAAATTGAACAAATGTGATAAAATTACGTTGAATTATTATATTAACAATAATATAAAATGATCTAATCGGGTCTCTGATTGCCCTATCATAGAATGTTATGGGTGCATTTTACTCGGCATTCCACGCGCTTTAAGGTGCCGCCTAGCCCAGTACGCTATCTGAAATAGGAGCGACGTAAATTGAACAAGTGTGATAGAATTACACTGAATTCTTATATTAACCGTAATATAAAATGATGTAATCGGGTCTCCCTTTGCCTTACCCAGAAGTTTAATAGTGCATTTCACTCGACATTTCATGCGCTTTGAGATGCCGCTTAGCCCAATACGCTATCTGAAATAAGAGCGACGTAAATTGAACAAATGTGACCGAATATCGCTGAATTCTTAAATCAACCATAATATAAAATGATCTAATCGGGTCTCTGTTTGCCCTACCCTAGAAGTTTAATGGTGCATTTTACTCGCCATTTCATGCGCTTTGAGATGCCGCTTAGCCCAGTACACTATCTGAAGTAGGAGCGACGTAAATTGAACAAATGTGATAGAGTTTCGCTGAATTCTTATATTAACCATAATGTAAAATGATCTAATCGGGTCTCTGTTCGCCCTACCCTAGAAGTTTAATAGTGCATTTTACTCGCCATTTCATGCGCTTTGAGATGCCGCTTAGCCCAATACGCTATCTGAAATAGGAGCGACGTAAATTGAACAAATGTAATAGAATATCGCTGAATTCTTATATTAAACAAAATATAAAATGACCTAATCGGGTCTTTGTTTGCCTTATCCTAGAAGTTTAACAGTGCATTTCAATAGCCATACCACGCGCTTTAAGATGCCGCCTAGCCCAGGAGGCTATCTGAAATAGGAGCGACGTAAATTGAACAAATGTGAAAGAATTACGCTGAATTCTTATATTAACCGTAATATAATATGATCTAATCGGGTCTCTGTTTGCCTTACCCTAGAAGTTTAATAGTGCATTGTACTCGGCATTTCATGCGCTTTGAGAAACCGCTTAGCCCAATACGCTATCTGAAATAGGAGCGACATAAATTGAACAAATGTGATAGAATTTCGCTGAATTCTTATATTAACCATAATGTAAAATAATCTAATCGTGTCTCTATTCTCCCCACCCTAGATGTTTAATAGTGCATTTCACTCGTCATTTCATGCGCTTTGAGATGCCGCTTAGCCCAATTTGCTATCTGAAATGGGAGCGACGTGAATTAAACAAATGTGATAGAACTACGCTGCATTCTTATATTAACCATAATATTAAATGATCTAATCGGGTCTCTGTATGCCTTACCCTAGAAGTTTGGTAGCGCATTTTACTTGCAATTTCATGCGCTTTGATATGCCGCTTAGCCCAATACGCTATCTGAAATATGAGCGACGTAAATTGAACAAATGTGATAGTATTTCGCTGAATTCTTATATTAACCATAATGTCAAATTATCTAACCGGGTCTCTGTTCGCCCTACTCTAAAGGTTTAATGGTGCATTTTACTCGCCATTTCATGCGCGTTGAGATGCCGCTTATCCCAGTACGCTATCTGAAATAGGAGCGACGTAAATTGAACAAATGTGATAGAATTTCGCTGAATTCGTAAATTAACCATAATGTAAAATGATCTAATCGGGTCTCTGTTCGCCCTACCCTAGAAGTTTAATAGTGCATTTTACTCGCCATTTCATGCGCTATGAGATGCCGTGTAGCCCAATACGCTATCTGAAATAGGAGCGACGTAAATTGAACAAATGTGATAGAATATCGCTGAATTCTTATATTAAACAAAATATAAAATGATCCAATCTGGTCTATGATTGCCCTATCATAGAAGGTTAATAGTGCATTTTAATCGCCATTCCACGCGCTTTAAGATGCCGCCTAGCCAAGTACGCTATCTGAAATAGGAGCGACGGAAATTGAACAAATGTGATAGAATTACGCTGAATTCTTATATTAAACAAAATATAAACTGATCTAACCGGGTCTCTGATTGCCCTATCATAGAAGTTTAACAGTGCATTTTACTCGCCATTCCACACGCTTTAAGATGCCGCCTATCCCAGTACGCTATCTGAAATAGGAGCGACGTAAATTGAACAAATGTGATAGAATTTCGCTGTATTCTTATATTAAACAAAATATAAAATGATCTAGTCGGGTCTCTGATTGCCCTATCCTAGAAGTTTAATAGTGCATTTTATTCGCCATTTCATGCGCTTCGAGATGCCGCTAAGTCCAATACGCTATCTGTAATAGGAGCGACGTAACTTGAACAAATATGATAGAATTTCGCTGAATTCTTATATTAACCATAATGTGAAATGATATATCCGGGTCTCTGTTCGCCCTACTCTAGAAGTTTAATAGTGCATTTTACTCGCCATTTCATGCGCTTTGAGATTCCGCTTAGCCCAATACGCTATCTGAAATGGGAGCGACGTAAATTGAAGAAATGTGATAGAATTTCCCTGAATTCTTATATTAACCAAAATATAAAATGATCTAATCGGGTGATTGCCCTATCATAGAAGTTTAATAGTGCATTTTACTCGGCATTCCACGCACTTTAAGGTGCCGCCTAGCCCAGTACGCTATCTGAAATAGGAGCGACGTAAGTTGAACAAATGTGATGGAATCACGGTGAATTCTTATATTAACCGTAATATAAAATGATCTAATCGGGTCTCTGTTTGCCCAACCCTAGAAGTTTAATAGTGCATTTTACTCGCCATTTCTTGCGCTTTGAGATGCCGCTTAGCCCAATACGCTATCTGAAATATGAGCGACGTAAATTGAACAAATGTGGTAGAATTTCGCTGAATTCTTTTATTAACCAAAATATAAAATGATCTAATCGGGTCTCTGATTCCCTATCATAGAAGTTTAATAGTGCATTTTACTCGCCATTCGACGCGCTTTAAGATGCCGCCTAGCCCAGTACGCTATCTGAAATAGGAGCGATGTAAATTGAACAAATGTGATAGAATATCGCTGAATTCTTAAATTAACCATAATATAAAATGATCTAATCGGGTCTCTGTTTGCCGTACCCTAGAAGTTTAATAGTGCATTTTACTCGCCATTTCTTTTGCTTTGAGATGCCGCTTAGCCCAATACGCTATCTGGAATATGAGCGACGTAAATTGAACAAATGTGATAGAATTACGCTGAATTCTTATATTAACCAAAATATGAAATGATCTAATCGGGTCTCTGATTGCCCTATCATAGAAGGTTAATTGTGCATTGTACTCGCCATTCCACGCGCTTTAAGATGCCGCCTAGCCCAGTAGGCTATCTGAAATACGAGCGACGTAAATTGAACAAATGTGATAGAATTTCGCTGAATTCTTAAATTAACCATAATATAAAATGATCTAATCGGGTCTATGTTTACCCTACCCTTCAAGTTTAATAGTGAATTTTACAGCCCATTTCATGCGCTTTGAGATGCCGCTTAGCCCAATACGCTATCTGAAATAGGAGCGACGTAAATTGAACAAATGTGATAGAATTTCGCTGAATTCTTAAATTAACCATATTATAAAATGATCGAATCGGGTCTCTGATTCCCTATCATAGAAGTTTAATAGTGCATTTTACTCGCCATTCCACGCGCTTTAAGATGCCGCCTAGCCCAGTACGCTATCTGAAATAGGAGCGACGTAAATTGAACAAATGTAATAGAATTTTGCTGAATTCTTAAGTTAACCATAATATAAAATGATCCAATCGGGTCTCTGTTTGCCCTACCCTACTAGTTTAATAGTGCATTTTACTCGCCATGTCATGCTCTTTGAGATGCCGCTTAGCCCAAGACGCTATCAGAAATAGGAGCGACGTAAATTGAACAAATGTGATAGAATTTCGCTGAATTCTTAAATTAACCATAATATAAAATGTTCTAATCGGGTCTCTGTTTGCCCTACCCCAGAAGTTTCATAGTGCATTTTACTCCCCATTCCACGCGCTTTGAGATGCCGGCTAGCACAGTACGCTATCTGAAGTAGGAGCGATGTAAGTTGAACAAATGTGATAGAATTACGCTGAATTCATATATTAACCAAAATATAAAATGACCTAAA
This sequence comes from Macropis europaea, assembly GCA_916610135.2. Lineage (NCBI taxonomy): Eukaryota > Metazoa > Arthropoda > Insecta > Hymenoptera > Melittidae > Macropis > Macropis europaea. The sequence continues at coordinate 80,545 of CAKAJE020001224.1, read as the reverse complement.
CGGGTCTCTGATTGCCCTATCATAGAAGGTTAATTGTGCGTTTTACTCGCCATTCCACGCGCTTTAAGATGCCGCCTAGCCCAGTAGGCTATCTGAAATAGGGGCGACGTAAATTGAATAAATGTGATAGAATTTCGCTGAATTCTTAAATTAACCATACTATAAAATGATCTAATCGGGTCTCTGTCTGCCCTACCCTACAAGTTTAACAGTGCATTTTACTCGTCATTTCATGCGCTTTGAGATGCCGCTGAGCCCAATACGCTATCTGAAATATGAGCGACGTAAATTGAACAAATGTGATAGAATTTTGCTGAATTCTTACATTAACCAAAATATAAAATGATCTAATCGGGTCTCTGATTCCCTATCATAGAAGTTTAATAGTGCATTTTACTCGCCATTCCACGCGCTTTAAGATGCCGCCTGTTCCAGTACGCTATCTGAAATAGGAGCGACGTAAATTGAACAAATGTGATAGAATTTTGCTGAATTCTTTAATTAACCATAATATAAAATGATCTAATCGTGTCTCTGTTTGCCCTACCCTAGAAGTTTAATAGAGCATTTTACTTGCCATTTGATGCGCTTTGAGATGCCGCTTAGCCCAATACACTATCTGAAATAGGAGCGACGTAAATTGAACAAATGTGGTAGAATTTCGCTGAATTCTTTTATTAACCAAAATATAAAATGATCTAATCGGGTCTCTGATTGCCCTATCATAGAAGTTTAATAGTGATTTGAACTCGCCATTCCACGAGCTTTAAGATGCCGCCTGTCCCAGTACGCTATCTGAAATAGGAGCGACGTAAATTGAACAAATGTGATAGAATTTTGCTGAATTCTTTAATTAACCATAATATAAAATGATCTAATCGTGTCTCTGTTTGCCCTACCCTAGAAGTTTAATAGAGCATTTTACTTGCCATTTGATGCGCTTTGAGATGCCGCTTAGCCCAATACGCTATCTGAAATAGGAGCGACGTAAATTGAACAAATGTGGTAGAATTTCGCTGAATTCTTTTATTAACCAAAATATAAAATGATCTAATCGGGTCTCTGATTGCCCTACCCTAGAAGTTTAATAGTGCATTTTACTCGCCATTTCATGTGCTTTGAGATGCCGCTTAGCCCAATACACTATCTGAAATAGGAGCGACGTAAATTGAACAAATGTGATAGTGTTACGACGAATTCTTAAATTAACCATAATATAAGATGATCTAATCGGGTCTCTGATTGCCCTATCACAGAAGCTTAAAAGTGCATTTTGCTCAGCATTTCATGCGCATTAAGGTGCCGCATAGCCCAATCCGCTATCTGAAATCGGAGCGACATAAATTGAACAAATGTGATAGAATTACGCAGAATTCTTATATTAACAATAATAGAATACGATCTATTTGGGTCTCTGATTGCCCTATGATAGAAGTTTAATAGTGAATTTTACTCGTCATTTCACGCGTTTTAAGGCGCCGCCTAGCACAATACGCTATCAGAAATAGGAGCGACGTAAATTGAACAAATGTCATAGAATTTCGCTGAATTCATAAATTAACCATAATATAAAATGATCTAATCGGGTCTCTGTTTGGCCTACCCTAGAAGTTTAATAATGCATTTTACTCGACATTTTATGCACTTTAAGATGCCACATAGCCCAATACGCTATCTGAAATACGGGCGACGTAAATTGAACAAATGTGATATAATTACGCTGCATTCTTATATTAACAATAATGTAAAATGATCTAATCGGGTCTCCGATCGCCGTATCATAGAAGTGTAATAGTGCATGTTACTCGTCCTTTCATGCGCTTTAAGATGCCGCCTAGCAGACTATTTTATCTGAAATAGGAGCGACGTAATTTGAACAAATGTGATAGAATTACGCAGAATTCTTATCTTAGCAATAATATAAAATGATCTAATCAGGTCTCTGATTGCCCTATCATAGAAGGTTAGTACTGCATTTTAAAAGACATTTCATTCGCTTTAATATGCCGCTTAGCTCAATACGCTATCTGATATAGGAGCCACGTAAATTGAACAAATATGATACAACTTCGCTGAATTCTTATATTAACCAGAATTTAAAATGATCTAATCGGGTCTCTGATTGCCCTATCATAGAAGGATAGTAGTGCATTTTACTCGTCATTCCACGCGCTGTAAGATGCCGACTAACCCAATATACTATCTGAAATAGGAGCGACGTAAATTGAACAAATGTGATAGAATTACGCTGAATTCTTATTTTAATCATAATATAAGATGACATACTCGGGTCTCTGATTGCCCTATCCGAGAAGTTTAGTAGTGCATTTTACTCGACATTTCATGCGCTTTAAGATGCCACCTAGCTCAATACGATGTCTGAAATAGGAGCGACGTAAACTGAACAAATATGATAGAATTTCGCTGAATCCTTATATTAACCATAATCTAAAATGATCTAATCGGGTCTCTGATTGCCCTATCATAGAAGTTTAATAGTGCATTTTACTCTTCATTTCATGCGCTTTAAGGTGCCGCCTGGCCCAATACGCTATCTGAAATAGGAGCGATATAAATTGAACAAATGTGATAAAATTACGTTGAATTATTATATTAACAATAATATAAAATGATCTAACCGGGTCTCTGATTGCCCTATCATAGAAGATTAATAGTGCATTTTACTCGACATCTCATGCGATTTAAGATGGCACCTAGCCCATTACGCTATCTGATATAGGGGCGATGTAAATTGAACAAATGTTATAAAATTTCGCTGAATTCTTATATTAACCATAATATCAGATGACCTAATCGGGTCTCTGTTAGCGCTACCCGAGAAGTTTACTAGTGCATTTTACACGACATTTCATGCGCTTTAAGATGCCGCCTAGCCCAATTCGCTATCTGAAATTGAAGCTACGTAAATTGACCAAATGTGATAGAGTTACGCAGAATTATTATATTAACCATAATATAAAATGATCTAATCAGGTCTCTGATTGCCCTATCATAGAAGGTTAGTACTGCATTTTACAAGACATTTCATTCGCTTTAAGATGCCGCTTAGCTCAATACGCTATCTGATATAGGAGCCACGTAAATTGAACAAATATGATACAATTTCGCTGAATTCTTATATTAACCATAATTTAAAATGATCTAATCGGGTCTCTGATTGCCCTATCATAGAAGGATAGTAGTGCATTTTACTCGTCATTCCACGCGCTGTAAGATGCCGACTAACCCAATATACTATCTGAAATAGGAGCGACGTAAATTGAACAAATGTGATAGAATTACGGTGAATTCTTATATTAATCATAATATAAGATGACATACTCGGGTCTCTGATTGCCCTATCCGAGAAGTTTAGTAGTGCATTTTACTCGACATTTCATGCGCTTTAAGATGCTGCTTAGCCCAATACGCTATCTGAAATAGGAGCGACGTAAATTGAACAAATGTGATAGAATTTCGCCGAATTCTTATATTAACCAAAATATAAAATGATCTAATCGGGGCTCTGATTGCCCTATCATAGAAGTTTAATAGTGCATTTTACTCGCCATTTCATGCGCTTTAAGATGCCGCCTATCCCAGTACGCTATCTGAAATAGGAGCGACGTTAATTGAACAAATGTGATCGAATTTCGCAGAATTCTTAAATTAACCATAATATAAAATGATCTAATCGGGTGATTGCCCTATCATAGAAGTTTAATAGTGCATTTTACTCGGCATTCCACGCACTTTAAGGCGCCGCCTAGCCCAATACGCTATCTGAAATATGAGCGACGTAAATTGAACAAATGTGATAGAATTACGCTGAATTCTTATATTAACCAAAATATGAAATGATCTAATCGGGTCTCTGATTGCCCTATCATAGAAGGTTAATTGTGCATTGTACTCGCCATTCCACGCGCTTTAAGATGCCGCCTAGCCCAGTAGGCTATCTGAAATACGAGCGACGTAAATTGAACAAATGTGATAGAATTTCGCTGAATTCTTAAATTAACCATAATATAAAATGATCTAATCGGGTCTATGTTTACCCTACCCTTCAAGTTTAATAGTGAATTTTACAGCCCATTTCATGCGCTTCGAGATGCCGCTTAGCCCAATACGCCATCTGTAATAGGAGCGACGTAAATTGAACAAATGTGATATAATTTCGCTGAATTCTTAAATTAACCATATTATAAAATGATCGAATCGGGTCTCTGATTCCCTATCATAGAAGTTTAATAGCGCATTTTACTCGCCATTCCACGCGCTTTAAGATGCCGCCTAGCCCAGTACGCTATCTGAAATAGGAGCGACGTAAATTGAACAAATGTGATAGAATTTTGCTGAATTCTTAAGTTAACCATAATATAAAATGATCCAATCGGGTCTCTGTTTGCCCTACCCTACTAGTTTAATAGTGCATTTTACTCGCCATGTCATGCTCTTTGAGATGCCGCTTAGCCCAAGACGCTATCAGAAATAGGAGCGACGTAAATTGAACAAATGTGATAGAATTTCGCTGAATTCTTAAATTAACCATAATATAAAATGTTCTAATCGGGTCTCTGTTTGCCCTACCCCAGAAGTTTCATAGTGCATTTTACTCGCCATTCCACGCGCTTTGAGATGCCGGCTAGCACAGTACGCTATCTGAAGTAGGAGCGACGTAAGTTGAACAAATGTGATAGAATTACGCTGAATTCTTATATTAACCAAAATATAAAATGACCTAAACGGGTCTCTGATTGCCCTATCATAGAAGGTTAATTGTGCGTTTTACTCGCCATTCCCCGCGCTTTAAGATGCCGCCTAGCCCAGTAGGCTATCTGAAATAGGGGCGACGTAAATTGAATAAATGTGATAGAATTTCGCTGAATTCTTAAATTAACCATACTATAAAATGATCTAATCGGGTCTCTGTCTGCCCTACCCTACAAGTTTAACAGTGCATTTTACTCGTCATTTCATGCGCTTTCAGATGCCGCTTAGCCCAATACGCTATCTGAAATATGAGCGACGTAAATTGAACAAATGTGATAGAATTTTGCTGAATTCTTACATTAACCAAAATATAAAATGATCTAATCGGGTCTCTGATTCCCTATCATAGAAGTTTAATAGTGCATTTTACTCGCCATTCCACGCGCTTTAAGATGCCGTCTGTCCCAGTACGCTATCTGAAATAGGAGCGACGTAAATTGAACAAATGTGATAGAATTTTGCTGAATTCTTTAATTAACAATAATATAAAATGATCTAATCGTGTCTCTGTTTGCCCTACCCTAGAAGTTTAATAGAGCATTTTACTTGCCATTTGATGCGCTTCGAGATGCCGCTTAGCACAGTACGCTATCTGAAGTAGGAGCGACGTAAGTTGAACAAATGTGATAGAATTACGCTGAATTCTTATATTAAACGAAATATAAAATGATCTAATCGGGTCTCTGATTGCCCTATCATAGAAGTTTAATAGTGATTTGAACTCGCCATTCCACGCGCTTTAAGATGCCGCCTGTCCCAGTACGCTATCTGAAATAGGAGCGACGTAAATTGAACAAATGAGATAGAATTTTGCTAAATTCTTTAATTAACCATAATATAAAATGATCTAATCGTGTCTCTGTTTGCCCTACCCTAGAAGTTTAATAGAGCATTTTACTTGCCATTTGATGCGCTTTGAGATGCCGCTTAGCCCAATACGCTATCTGAAATATGAGCGACGTAAATTGAACAAATGTGATAGAATTTTGCTGAATTCATAAATTAACCATAATATAAAATGATCTACTCGGGTCTATGTTTACCCTACCCTAGAAGTTTAATAGTGCATTTTAGTCGGCATTTCATGCGCTTTGAGATTCCGCTTAGCCCAATACGCTATCTGAAATAGTAGCGACGCAAATTGAACAAATGTGATAGAATTTTGTTGAATTCTTAAATTAACCATAATATAAAATGATCTAATCGGGTCTCTGTTTGCCCTACCCTAGAAGTTTAACAGTACATTTTACTCGCCATTTCTTGCGCTTTGAGATGACGCTTAGCCCAATACGCTATCCGAAATATGAGCGGCGTAAATTGAACAAATGTGATAGAATTCCGCTGAATTCTTATATTAACCGTAATATAAAATGATCTAATCGGGTCTCTGTTTGCCCTACCCTAGAAGTTCAATAGTGCATTTTACTCGCCATTTCTTGCGCTTTGAGATGCCGCTTAGCCCAATACGCTATCTGAAATATGAGCGACGTAAATTGAACAAATGTGATAGAATTTTGCTGATTTCTTAAATTAACCATAATATAAAATGATCTAATCCGGTCTCTGTTTGCCCTACCCTAGAAGTTTAATAGTGCATTTTACTCGCCATTTCTTGCGCTTTGAGATGCCGCGTAGCCCAATACGCTATCTGAAATATGAGCGACGTAAATTGAACAAATGTGATAGAATATCGCTGAATTCTTAAATTAACCATAATATAAAATGATCTAATCGGGTCTCTGTTTGCCCTACCCTAGAAGTTTAATAGTGCATTTTACTCGCCATTTCTTTTGCTTTGAGATGCCGCTTAGCCCAATACGCTATCTGAAATATGAGCGACGTAAATTGAACAAATGTGATAGTATTTCACTGAATTCTTATATTAACCATAATATAAAATGATCTAATCGGGTCTCTGTTTGCCCTACCCTAGAAGTTTAATAGTGCATTTTACTCGCCATTTCATGCGCTTTGAGATGCCGCTTAGCCCAGTACGCTATCAGAAATAGGAGCGACGCAAATTGAACAAATGTGATAGAATTTCGCTGAATTCTTTTATTAACCAAAATATAAAATGATCTAATCGTGTCTCTGATTGCCCTATCATAGAAGTTAATTAGAGAATTTTGCTCGCCATTTCACACGCTTTAAGATGCCGCCTAGCCCAGTAGGCTATCTGAAATAGGGGCGACGTAAATTGAACAAATGTTATAGAATTTCGCTGAATTCTTACATTAACCATAATATAAAATAATCTAATCAGGTCCCTGTCTGCCCTACCCTACAAGTTTAATAGTGCATTTCACTCGACATGTCATGCGCTTTGAGATGCCGCTTAGCCCAATACGCTATCTGAAATAGGAGCGACGTAAATTGAACAAATGTTGTAGAATTTTGCTGAATTCTTAAATTAATCATAATATAAAATGATCTAATCGGGTCTCAGTTTGCCCTACCCTAGAAGTTTAATAGTGCATTTTACTCGCCATTTCATGCGCTTTGAGATGCCCCTTAGCCCAATACGCCATCTGAAATAGGAGCGACGTATATTGAACAAATGTGATAGAATTTCGCTGAATTCTTATATTAACCATAACGTAAAATGATCTAATCGGGTCTCTGTTCGCCCTACCCTAGAAGTTTAATAGGGCATTTTACTCGACATTCCACGCGCTTTAAGAGGCCACCTAGCCCAGTAGGCTATCTGAAATAGGAGCGACGTAATTTGAACAAATGTGATAGAATTACGCTGAATTCTTATATTAACCGTAATACAAAAAGATCTAATCGTGTCTCTGTTTGCCCTACCCTAGAAGTTTAATAGTGCATTTCACTCGTCATTTCATCCGTTTTAAGATGCCCCTTAGCCCAATACACTATCTGAAATAGGGCGACGTAAGTTGAACACATGTGATAGAATTACGCTGAATTCTTATATTCACCGTAATATAAAATGATCTAATCGGGTCTCTGTTTGCCTTACCCTAGAAGTTTAATAGACCATTTTACTCGCCATTTCGTGCGCTTTGAGATGCCGCTTAGCCCAACACGCTATCTGAAATAGGAGCGACGTAAATTGAACAAATGTGATAGAATTTCGCTGAATTCTTAAATTAACCGTCATATAAAATGATCTAATCGGGTCTCGGTTTGCCCTACCCAAGACGTTTAATAGTACATTTTACTCGCCATTTGTTGCGCTTTGAGATGACGCTTAGCCCAATACGCTATCAGAAATAGGAGCGATGCAAATTGAACAAATGTGATAGAATTTCGCTGAATTCTTATATTAACAATAATATAAAATGATCAAAACGGGTCTCTGATTGCCCTATCATAGAAGTTTAACAGTGCATTTTACGCGCCATTTCATTCGCTTTAAGGTGCCGTTTAGCCCAATACGCTATCTGAAATAGGAGCGTCGTAAATTGAACAAATATGATAGAATTACACTTAATTCTTATATTAATCATAATATAAGATGATCTAATCGGGTCTCTGATTGACCTATCCTAGAAGTTTAGTAGTGCATTTTACTCCTGATTTCATGCGCTTTAAGGTGTCGCCTATCGCAATACGCTATCCGAAATTGGAGCTACGTGAATTGAACAAATGTGATAGAATTACGACGAATTCTTAAATTAGCTATAATATAAGATGATCTAATCGGGTCTCTGATTGCCCTATCCTAGAAGTTTAGCAGTGCATTTTACTCGTCATTTCATGCGCTTTAAGGTGCCGTTTAGCCCAATATGCTATCTGAAATAGGAGCGTCGTAAAATGAACGAATGTGATAGAATTTCGCTGAATTCTTATATTAACCATAATTTAAAATGATCTAATCGGGTCTGTGATTGCCCTATCATAGAAGGTTAGCAGTGCATTTTACTCGTCATTCCATGCGCTTTAAGATGCCGCTCAGCCCAATCCGCTATCTGAAATTGGAGCTGCGTAAATTCAACAAATGTGATAGAGTTACGCAGAATTCTTATATTAACCTTAATATAAAATGATCAGATCGGGTCTCTGATTGCCCTATCATAGAAGTTTAATAGTACATTTTACACGTCATTTCATGCTCTTTAAGGTGCCGCCTAGCCCAATACGCTATCTGAAATAGAGCGACGTAAATTGAACAAATGCGATAGAATTGCGCAGAATTCTTATATTAACCATAATTTAAAATGATCTAATCGTGTCTGTGATTGCCCTATCATAGAAGTTTAATAGCTCATTTTACTCGACATTTCATGCGCTTTATGATGCCGCCTAGCCCAATACGCAATATGAAATAGGAGCGATATAAATTGAACAAATGTGATAGAATTTCGCTGAATTCTTATATTAACCATAATATAAAATGATCTAATCGGGTCTCTGATTGCCCTATCATAGAAGTTTAATAGTGCATTTTGCTCGGCATTTCATGCGCTTTAAGGTGCCACGTAGCCCAATACGCTATCTGAAATAGTGGCGACGTAAATTGAACAGATGTGATAAAATTACGCTGCATTCTTATATAAACAATAATATAAGATGCTCTATTCGGTTCTCTGATTGCCCTATCATAGAAGTTTAATAGTGCATTTTACTCGTCATTTCATACGCTTTAAGGTGTCGCCTAGCCCACTACGCTATCTGAAATAGGAGCGACGTAAATGGAACAAATGCGATAGAATTACGCTGAATTCTTATATTAATCATAATATAAGATGATCAAATCGGGTCTCTGATTGCCCTGTCATAGAAGTTTATTAGTGCATTTTACTCGCCATTTCATGCGCTTCATGGTGCCGTTTAGCCCAATACGCTATCTGAAATAGGAGCGTTGTAAATTGAACAAGAGTGATAGAATTACACTGAAGTCTTATATTAACAATAATATAAAATGATCAAAGCGGGTCTCTGATTGCCCTATCATAGAAGTTTAACAGTGCATTTTACGCGCCATTTCATTCGCTTTAAGGTGCCGTTTAGCCCAATACGCTATCTGAAATAGGAGCGTCGTAAACTGAACAAATATGATAGAATTACACTTAATTCTTATATTAATCATAATATAAGATGATCTAATCGGGTCTCTCATTGACCTATCCTAGATGTTTAGTAGTGCATTTTACTCGTGATTTCATGCGCTTTAAGGTGTCGCCTATCCCAATACGCTATCCGAAATTGGAGCTACGTGAATTGAACAAATGTGATAGAATTACGACGAATTCTTAAATTAGCTATAATATAAGATGATCTAATCGGGTCTCTGATTGCCCTATCCTAGAAGTTTAGCAGTGCATTTTACTCGTCATTTCATGCGCTTTAAGGAGCCGTTTAGCCCAATACGCTATCTGAAATAGGAGCGTCGTAAATTGAACAAATGTGATAGAATTTCGCTGAATTCTTATATTAACCACAATATAACCTGATCTAATCGGGTCTCTCATTGCCCTACCATAGATGGTAAGTAGTGCATTTTACTCGTCATTCAACGCGCTTTAAGATGCCGCCTAGCCCAATACGCTACCCGAAATTGGAGCGACGTAAATTGAACAAATATGATAAAATTACGAGGCATCCTTATATTAATCATAATATAAGATGACCTAATCGGGTCTCTGTTTGCCCTACCCTAGAAGTTTACTAGTGCATTTTACTCGACATATCATGCGCTTTAAGATGCCATCTAGCCTAATACGCTATCTGAAATAGGGGCCACGTAAATTGATCAAATGTGATAAAATTACGCTGAATTCTTATATTAACAACAATATAACGATCTAATCGGGTCTCCGATTGCCCTATCCTAGAAGTTTAGTAGTGCATTATACTCGACATTTCATGCGCATTAACATGCCGCTTAGACCAACACGCTATCTGAAATAGGAGCGACGTAAATTGAACAAATGTGATAGAGTTACCCTGAATTCTGATATTAACCATAATATAAAATGATCTAATCGGATCTCTGATTGCCCTATCATAGAAGTTTAATAGTGCATTTTACTCGTCATTTCATGCGCTTTATGGTGCCGCTTAGCCCAACGCGCTATCTGAAATTGGACCTACGTAAATTGAACGAGTGTGATAGAGTTACGCTGAATTCTTAAAGTAACCATAATATACAGTGATCTGATCGGGTCTCTGTTTGCCGTACCCTAGAAGTTTAGTAGTGCATTTTACTCGGCATTTCAGGCGCTTTAAGGTGCACCCTATCCCAATACGCTATCTGAAATTAGAGCTGCGTAAATAAAACAAATGTGATAGAGTTACGACGAATGCTTAAATTAACCATAATATACGACGATCTAATCGGGTCTCTGATTGCCCCATACTAGAAGTTTAGTAGTGCACTTTACTCGACATTTCATGCGCTTTAAGATACCGCTTAGACGAATACGCCATCTGAAGCAGGACCGACGTAAATTGAACAAATGTGATAGAACTATGCAGAATTCTTATATTATCCATAATAGAATATGATCTATTCGGGTCTCTGATTGCCCTATCATAGAAGTTTGATAGTGCATTTTACTCGTCATTTCATGCGTTTTAAGGTGCCGCCTATCACAATACGCTATCTGTAATAGGAGCGACGTAAATTGAACAAATGTGATAGAGTTACCCTGAATTCTGATATTAACCATAACATAAAATGATCTTATCGGGTCTCTGATTACCCTATCAGAGAAGCTTAATAGTTCGTTTTTCTCGTCATTTCATGCGCTTTATCATGCCGCCTAGCCCAATACGCTATCTGATGTTGGAGCGACGTAAATTGAACAAATGTGATAGAATTTCGATGAATTCTTATATTAACCATAATACAAAATGATTTAATCGGGTCTCCCATTGCCCTATCATAGAAGTTTAATAGTGCATTTTGCTCGGCATTTCATGCGCTTTAAGGTGCCGCTTATCCCAATACGCTATCTGGAATAGGAGCAACGAAAATTGAACAAATGTGATAGAATTTCGCTGAATTCTTATATTAACCATAATTTAAAATGATCTAATCGGGTCTGTGATTGCCCTATCATAGAAGGTTAGTAGTGCATTTTACTCGTCATTCCACGCGCTTTATGATGCCGCATAGCCGAATACGCTTTCTGAAATTGGAGCTACGTAAATTGAACAAACGTGATAGAATTACGCAGTATTCTTATATTAACCATAATATAATACGATCTATTCGGGTCTCTGATTGCCCTATCATAGAAGTTTATTAGTGCATTTTACTCGCCATTTCATGCGCTTTAAGCTGCCGCCTAGCCCAATACGCTATCTGAAATAGGAGCGACGTAAACTGTACAAGTGTGATAGAATTTCGCTAAATTCTGACTTTAACAATGATATGAAATGACCTAATCGGGTCTCTGATTGCCCTATCATAGAAGGTTAGTAGTGCATTTTACTCGTCAATCCACGCGCCGTAAGATGCCGCCTAGCCCAATACGCTATCTGAAATAGAAGCGACGTAAATTGAACAAATGCGATAGAATTGCGCAGAACTCTTATGTTAACCATAATTTAAAATGATCTAATCGTGTCTGTGATTGCCCTATCACAGAAGTTTAATAGCTCATTTTACTCGACATTTCATGCGCTTTATGATGCCGCCTAGCCCAATACGCAATCTGAAATAGGAGCAATATAAATTGAACAAATGTGATAGAATTTCGCTGAATTCTTATATTAACCATAATTTAAAATGATCTAATCGGGTCTCTGATTGCCCTATCATAGAAGGTTAGTAGCGCATTTTACTCGTCACTCCACGTGCTTTAAGATGCCGCCTATCCCAATACGCTATCTGAAATAGAGCGACGTAAATTGAACAAATGCGATAGCATTGCGCAGAATTCTTATATTAACCATAATTTAAAACGATCTAATCGTGTCTGTGATTGCCCTATCATAGAAGTTTAATAGCTCATTTTACTCGACATTTCATGCGCTTTATGATGCCGCCTAGCCCAATACGCAATCTGAAATAGGAGCGATATAAATTGAACAAATGTGATAGAATTTCGCTGAATTCTTATATTAACCATAATATACAATGATCTAATCGGGTCACTGATTGCCTTATCATAGAAGTTTAATAGTGCATTTTGCTCGGCATATCATGCGCTTTAAGGTGCCGCTTATCCCAGTACGCTATCTGAAGTTGGAGCGACGTAAATTGAACAAATGTGATAGAATTACGCTGAATTCTTATATTAATCATAATATCAGATGACCTAATCGGGTCTCTGACTGCCCTATCCGAGAAGTTTAGTATCGCATTTTACTCGACATTTCATGCGCTTTAAGATGCCGCCTCGACCAATACGCTATCTGAAATAGGAGCGACGTACATTGAACAAATGTGATAGAATTTCGCTGAATTCTTAAATTAACCGTAATATAAAATGATCTAATCGGGTCTCTGATAGCCCTATCATAGAAGGCTAGTAGTGCATTTTACTCGTCATTCGACGGGCTTTAAGATGCCGCCTAGCCCAATACGTTATCTGAAATAGGGGCGACGTAAATTGAACGAATGTGATAGAATTTCGCTGAATTCTTATATTAACCATTATATAAAATCATCTAATTGGGTCTCTGATGGACTATCTGAGAGGGTTGGTAGTGCATTTTACTCGCCATTTCATGCGCTTCAAAATGCCGCCTATCTCAATACGATATCTGGTGTAGGAGCGACGTGAATTCAACAAATGTGATAGAATTACGCAGAATTCTTATATTAACCATAATATAAGATGACCTAATCGGGTCTCTGATTGCCCTATCATAGAAGTTTAATAGTGCATTTTACTCGCCATTCCACGCGCATTAAGATGCCGCCTAGCCCAGTACGCTATGTGAAATAGCAGCGACGTAAATTGAACAAATGTGATAGAATTACGCTGAATTCTTAAATTAACCATAATATAAAATGATCTAATCGGGTCTCTGTTTGCGCTAGCCTAGAAGTTTTACAGTGCATTTTACGCGCCATTTCTTGCGCTTTGAGATGCCGCTTAGCCCAATACGCTATCTGACATATGGGCGACATAAATTGAACAAATGTGATAGAATTTCGCCGAATTCATATATTAATCTTAATGAAAAATGATCTAAGCGGGTCTCTGTTCGCCCTACCCTAGAAGTTTAATAGTGCATTTAACTCGTCATTTCATGCGCTTTGAGATGCCGCTTAGCCCAATACGCTATCTGACATATGGGCGACGTAAATTGAACAAATGTGATAGAATTTCGCTGAATTCTTATATTAACCAAAATATAAAATGATCTAATCGGGTCTCTGATTGCCCTATCATAGAAGTTTAATAGTGCATTTTACACGACATGCCATGCGCTTTATGATGCCGCCTAGGCCAGTACGCTATCTGAAATAGGAGCGACGTAAATTGAACAAATGTGATAAAATTTTGCTGAATTCTTAAATTAACCATAATATAAAATGATCTAATCGGGTCTCTGTTTGCCCTATCATAGAAGGTTAATTGTGCATTTTACTCGCCACTCCAAGCGCTTTAAGATGTCGCCTAGCCCAGCAGGCTATCTGAAATAGGAGCGACGTAAATTGAACAAATGTGATAGAATTACGCTGAATTCTCATATTAACCATAATATAAAATGATCTAATCGGGTCTCTGTTTGCCCTACCCTAGAAGTTTAATAGTGCATTTTACTCGCCATTTCATGCGCTTTGAGATGCCGCCTAGCCCTGTACGCTATCAGAAATAGGAGCGACGTAAGTTGAACAAATGTGATAGAATTACGCTGAATTCTTATATTAACCGTAACATAAAATGATCTAATCGGGTCTCTGTTTGCCTTACCCTAGAAGTTTAATAGTGCATTTTACTCGCCATTTCATGCGCTTCGAGATGCAGGTTAGCCCAATACGCTACCTGAAATAGGAGCGACGTAAATTGAACAAATGTGATAGAATTTTGCTGAATTCTTAAATTAAATATAATATAAAATGATCTGATCGGGTCTCAGTTTGCCCTCCCTAGAAGTTTAATAGTGAATTTAACTCGCCATATCATGCGCTTTAAGATGCCGCTTATCGCAATACGATACCTGAAATAGGAGCGACGTAAATTGAACAAATGTGATAGAATTTTGCTGAATTCTTTAATTAACCATAATATAAAACGATCTGATGGGGTCTCTGTTTGCCGTAGTCTAGAAGTACAATAGTGAATTTTACTCGACATTTCATGCGCTTTGAGATTCCGTTTAGCCCCATACGCTATCTGAAATACAAGCGACGTAAATTGAACAAATGTGATAGAATTTCGCTGAATTCTTATATTAACCATAATATAAAATGAACTAATCGGGTCTCTGTTTGCCTTAGCCTAGAAGATTAATAGTGAATTTTACTCGGCATTTCATGCGCATTGAGATACCGCTTAGCCCAATACGCTATCTGAAATAGGAGCGTCGTAAATTGAACAAATGTGATAGAATTTCCCTGATTTCTTATATTAACTTTAATGTAAAATGATCTAATCGGGTCTCTGTTTGCCCTACCCTATAAGTTTAATAGTGCATTTTACTCGCCATTTCATGAGCTTTGAGATGCCGCTTAGCCCAATACGCTATCTGAAAAATGAGCGACGTAAATTGAACAAATGTGATAGAATTTCGCTGAATTCTTATATTAACCAAAATATGAAATGATCTAATCGGGTCTCTGATAGCCCTTTCATAGAAATTTAATAGTGCATTTTACTCGCCATTCCACGCGCTTTAAGATGCCGCCTATGCCAGTACGCTATCTGAAATAGGAGCGACGTAAATTGAACAAATGTGATAGAAGTTCGCTAAATTCTTTTATTAACCATAATATAAAATGATCTAATCGGGTCTCTGTTTGCCCTACCCTAGAAGTTTAATAGTGCATTTTACTCGCCATTTCATGCGCTTTGAGACGCCGCCTAGCCCATAACGCTATCTGAAATAGGAGCGACGTAAATTGAACAAATGTGATAGAATTTCGCTGAATTCTTATATTAACCTTAATGTAAAATGATCTAATCGGGTCTCTGTTCGCCCTACCCTAGAAGTTTAATAGTGCATTTCACTCGTCATTTCATGCGCTTTGAGATGCCGCTTAGCCCAATACGCTATCTGAAATGGGAGCGACGTAAATTGAACAAATGTGATAGAATTTCGCTGAATTCTTATATTAACCAAAATATAAAACGATCTAATCGGGTCTCCGATTGCCCTATCATAGAAGTTTAATAGTGCATTTTACTCGCCATTCCACGCGCTTTATGATGCCCCTTAGCCCAATACGCAATCTGAATTAGGAGTGACGTAAATTGAACAAATGTGATAGAATTACGCTGTATTCTTATATTAACCGTAATATAAAATGATCTAATGGGGCGTCTGATTGCCCTATCCTAGAAGTTTAGTAGTGCATTTTACTGGCAATTTCATGTGCTTTGGCTTGCTGCTTCGCCCAATACGCTATCTGAAATAGGAGCGACGTAAATTGAACAAATGTGGTAGAATTTCCCTGAATTCTTATATTAACCTTAATGTAAAATGATGTAATCGGGTCTCTGTTCGCCCTACCGTAGAAGTTTAATAGCGCATTTCTCTCGTCATTTCATGCGCTTTGAGATGCCGCTTAGCCCAATACGCTATCTGAAATAGGAGCGACGTAAATTGAACAAATGTGATAGAATTTCGCTGAATTCTTAAATTGAACCATAATATAAAATGATCTAATCGGGTCTCTTTTTGCCCTACGCTAGAAGTATAATACTGCCTTTTACTCGCCATTTCATGTGCTTTGAGATGCCGCTTAGCCCAATGCGCTATCTGAAATAGGAGCGACGTAAATTGAACAAATGTGATAGAATTTCGCAGAATTCTTATATTAACCAAAATATAGAAAGATCTAATCAGGTCTCTGATTGCCCTATCATAGAAGGTTAATTGTGCATTTTACTCGCCACTCCAAGCGCTTTAAGATGTCGCCTAGCCCAGCAGGCTATCTGAAATAGGAGCGACGTAAATTGAACAAATGTGATAGAATTACGCCGAATTCTCATATTAACCATAATATAAAATGATCTAATCGGGTCTCTGTTTGCCCTACCCTAGAAGTTTAATAGTGCATTTTACTCGCCATTTCATGCGCTTTGAGATGCCGCTTAGCCCAATACGCTATCTGAAATAGGAGCGACGTAAATTGAACAAATGTGATAGAATTTCGCTGAATTCTTAAATTGAACCATAATATAAAATGATCTAATCGGGTCTCTTTTTGCCCTACGCTAGAAGTTAAATACTGCCTTTTACTCGCCATTTCATGTGCTTTGAGATGCCGCTTAGCCCAATGCGCTATCTGAAATAGGAGCGATGTAAATTGAACAAATGTGATAGAATTTCGCTGAATTCTTTTATTAACCATAATGTAAAATGATCTAATCGGGTCTCTGTTCGACCTAGCCTAGAAGTTTAACAGTGCATTTTACGCGCCATTTCATTCGCTTTAAGGTGCCGTTTAGCCCAATACGCTATCTGAAATAGGAGCGTCGTAAATTGAACAAATATGATAGAATTACACTTAATTCTTATATTAATCATAATATAAGATGATCTAATCGGGTCTCTGATTGACCTATCCTAGAAGTTTAGTAGTGCATTTTACTCCTGATTTCATGCGCTTTAAGGTGTCGCCTATCGCAATACGCTATCCGAAATTGGAGCTACGTGAATTGAACAAATGTGATAGAATTACGACGAATTCTTAAATTAGCTATAATATAAGATGATCTAATCGGGTCTCTGATTGCCCTATCCTAGAAGTTTAGCAGTGCATTTTACTCGTCATTTCATGCGCTTTAAGGTGCCGTTTAGCCCAATATGCTATCTGAAATAGGAGCGTCGTAAAATGAACGAATGTGATAGAATTTCGCTGAATTCTTATATTAACCATAATTTAAAATGATCTAATCGGGTCTGTGATTGCCCTATCATAGAAGGTTAGTAGTGCATTTTACTCGTCATTCCATGCGTTTTAAGATGCCGCCCAGCCCAATCTGCTATCTGAAATTGGAGCTGCGTAAATTCAACAAATGTGATAGAGTTACGCAGAATTCTTATATTAACCTTAATATAAAATGATCAGATCGGGTCTCTGATTGCCCTATCATAGAAGTTTAATAGTACATTTTACACGTCATTTCATGCTCTTTAAGGTGCCGCCTAGCCCAATACGCTATCTGAAATAGAGCGACGTAAATTGAACAAATGCGATAGAATTGCGCAGAATTCTTATATTAACCATAATTTAAAATGATCTAATCGTGTCTGTGATTGCCCTATCATAGAAGTTTAATAGCTCATTTTACTCGACATTTCATGCGCTTTATGATGCCGCCTAGCCCAATACGCAATATGAAATAGGAGCGATATAAATTGAACAAATGTGATAGAATTTCGCTGAATTCTTATATTAACCATAATATAAAATGATCTAATCGGGTCTCTGATTGCCCTATCATAGAAGTTTAATAGTGCATTTTGCTCGGCATTTCATGCGCTTTAAGGTGCCACGTAGCCCAATACGCTATCTGAAATAGTGGCGACGTAAATTGAACAGATGTGATAAAATTACGCTGCATTCTTATATAAACAATAATATAAGATGATCTATTCGGTTCTCTGATTGCCCTATCATAGAAGTTTAATAGTGCATTTTACTCGTCATTTCATGCGCTTTAAGGTGTCGCCTAGCCCACTACGCTATCTGAAATAGGAGCGACGTAAATGGAACAAATGCGATAGAATTACGCTGAATTCTTATATTAATCATAATATAAGATGATCAAATCGGGTCTCTGATTGCCCTGTCATAGAAGTTTAATAGTGCATTTTACTCGCCATTTCATGCGCTTCATGGTGCCGTTTAGCCCAATACGCTATCTGAAATAGGAGCGTTGTAAATTGAACAAGAGTGATAGAATTACACTGAATTCTTATATTAACAATAATATAAAATGATCAAAACGGGTCCCTGATTGCCCTATCATAGAAGTTTAACAGTGCATTTTACGCGCCATTTCATTCGCTTTAAGGTGCCGTTTAGCCCAATTCGCTATCTGAAATAGGAGCGTCGTAAACTGAACAAATATGATAGAATTACACTTAATTCTTATATTAATCATAATATAAGATGATCTAATCGGGTCTCTGATTGACCTATCCTAGATGTTTAGTAGTGCATTTTACTCGTGATTTCATGCGCTTTAAGGTGTCGCCTATCCCAATACGCTATCCGAAATTGGAGCTACGTGAATTGAACAAATGTGATAGAATTACGACGAATTCTTAAATTAGCTATAATATAAGATGATCTAATCGGGTCTCTGATTGCCCTATCCTAGAAGTTTAGCAGTGCATTTTACTCGTCATTTCATACGCTTTAAGGAGCCGTTTAGCCCAATACGCTATCTGAAATAGGAGCGTCGTAAATTGAACAAATGTGATAGAATTTCGCTGAATTCTTATATTAACCACAATATAACCTGATCTAATCGGGTCTCTCATTGCCCTGCCATAGATGGTTAGTAGTGCATTTTACTCGTCATTCCACGCGCTTTAAGATGCCGCCTAGCCCAATACGCTATCCGAAATTGGAGCGACGTAAATTGAACAAATATGATAGAATTACGATGCATCCTTATATTAATCATAATATAAGATGACCTAATCGGGTCTCTGTTTGCCCTACCCTAGAAGTTTACTAGCGCATTTTACTCGACATATCATGCGCTTTAAGATGCCACCTAGCCTAATACGCTATCTGAAATAGGGGCGACGTAAATTGATCAAATGTGATAAAATTACGCTGAATTCTTATATTAACAATAATATAATGATCTAATCGGGTCTCCGATTGCCCTATCCTAGAAGTTTAGTAGTGCATTATACTCGACATTTCATGCCCATTAACATGCCGCTTAGACCAATACGCTATCTGAAATAGGAGCGACGTAAATTGAACAAATGTGATAGAGTTACCCTGAATTCTGATATTAACCATAATATAAAATGATCTAATCGGATCTCTGATTGCCCTATCATAGAAGTTTAATAGTGCATTTTACTCGTCATTTCATGAGCTTTATGGTGCCGCTTAGCCCAACACGCTATCTGAAATTGGAGCTACGTAAATTGAACGAGTGTGATAGAGTTACGCTGAATTCTTAAAATAACCATAATATACAGTGATCTGATCGGGTCTCTGTTTGCCGTACCCTAGAAGTTTAGTAGTGCATTTTACTCGGCATTTCATGCGCTTTAAGGTGCACCCTATCCCAATACGCGATCTGAAATTAGAGCTGCGTAAATAAAACAAATGTGATAGACTTACGACGAATGCTTAAATTAACCATAATATACGACGATCTAATCGGGTCTCTGATTGCCCCATCCTAGAAGTTTAGTAGTGCACTTTACTCGACATTTCATGCGCTTTAAGATACCGCTTAGACGAATACGCCATCTGAAGCAGGACCGACGTAAATTGAACAAATGTGATACAATTATGCAGAATTCTTATATTATCCATAATATAATATGATCTATTCGGGTCTCTGATTGCCCTATCATAGAAGTTTGATAGTGCATTTTACTCGTCATTTCATGCGTTTTAAGGTGCCGCCTATCACAATACGCTATCTGAAATAGGAGCGACGTAAATTGAACAAATGTGATAGAGTTACCCTGAATTCTGATATTAACCATAATATAAAATGATCTTATCGGGTCTCTGATTACCCTATCCGAGAAGCTTAATAGTTCGTTTTTCTCGTCGTTTCATGCGCTTTATCATGCCGCCTAGCCCAATACGCTATCTGATGTTGGAGCGACGTAAATTGAACAAATGTGATAGAATTTCGATGAATTCTTATATTAACCATAATACAAAATGATTTATTCGGGTCTCCGATTGCCCTATCATAGAAGTTTAATAGTGCATTTTGCTCGGCATTTCATGCGCTTTAAGGTGCCGCTTATCCCAATACGCTATCTGGAATAGGAGCAACGAAAATTGAACAAATGTGATAGAATTTCGCTGAATTCTTATATTAACCATAATTTAAAATGATCTAATCGGGTCTGTGATTGCCCTATCATAGAAGGTTATTAGTGCATTTTACTCGTCATTCCACGCCCTTTATGATGCAGCATAGCCGAGTACGCTTTCTGAAATTGGAGCTACGTAAATTGAACAAACGTGATAGAATTACGCAGTATTCTTATATTAACCATAATATAATACGATCTATTCGGGTCTCTGATTGCCCTATCATAGAAGTTTATTAGTGCATTTTACTCGCCATTTCATGCGCTTTAAGCTGCCGCCTAGCCCAATACGCTATCTGAAATAGGAGCGACGTAAACTGAACAAATGTGATAGAATTTCGCTAAATTCTGACTTTAACAATGATATAAAATGACCTAATCGTGTCTCTGATTGCCCTATCATAGAAGGTTAGTAGTGCATTTTACTCGTCAATCCACGCGCCGTAAGATGCCGCCTAGCCCAATACGCTATCTGAAATAGAAGCGACGTAAATAGAACAAATGCGATAGAATTGCGCAGAATTCTTATATTAACCATAATTTAAAATGATCTAATCGTGTCTGTGATTGCCCTATCATAGAAGATTAATAGCTCATTTTACTCGACATTTCATGCGCTTTATGATGCCGCCTAGCCCAATACGCAATCTGAAATAGGAGCGATATAAATTGAACAAATGTGATAGAATTTCGCTGAATTCTTATATTAACCATAATTTAAAATGATCTAATCGGGTCTCTGATTGCCCTATCATAGAAGGTTAGTAGCGCATTTTACTCGTCACTCCACGTGCTTTAAGATGCCGCCTATCCCAATACGCTATCTGAAATAGAGCGACGTAAATTGAACAAATGCGATAGAATTGCGCAGAATTCTTATATTAACCATAACTTAAAACGATCTAATCGTGTCTGTGATTGCCCTATCATAGAAGTTTAATAGCTCATTTTACTCGACATTTCATGCGCTTTATGATGCCGCCTAGCCCAATACGCAATCTGAAATAGGAGCGATATAAATTGAACAAATGTGATAGAATTTCGCTGAATTCTTATATTAACCATAATATAAAATGATCTAATCGGGTCTCTGATTGCCCTATCATAGAAGTTTAAGAGTGCATTTTGCTCGGCATATCATGCGCTTTAAGGTGCCGCTTATCCCAGTACGCTATCTGAAGTTGGAGCGACGTAAATTGAACAAATGTGATAGAATTACGCTGAATTCTTATATTAATCATAATATCAGATGACCTAATCGGGTCTCTGACTGCCCTATCCGAGAAGTTTAGTATCGCATTTTACTCGACATTTCATGCGCTTTAAGATGCCGCCTCGCCCAATACGCTATCTGAAATAGGAGCGACGTAAATTGAACAAATGTGATATAATTTCGCTGAATTCTTATATTAACCAAAATATAAAATGATCTAATCGGGTCTCTGATTGCCCTATCATAGAAGTTTAATAGTATATTTTCCTCCCCATTCCACGCGCTTTAAGATGCCGCCTAGCCCAGTACGCTATCTGAAATAGGAGCGACGTAAATTGAACAAATGTGATATAATTTCGCTGAATTCTTATATTAACCAAAATACAAAATGATCTAATCGGGTCTCTGTTTGCCCTACCCTAGAAGTAGAGTAGTGCATTTTATTCGCCATTTCATGCGCTTTAAGATGCCGCTTAGCCCAATACGCTATCTGAAATAGGAGCGACGTTAATTGAACAAATGTGATAGAATTTCGCAGAATTCTTAAATTAACCATAATATAAAATGATCTAATCGGGTCTCTGTTTGCCCTACCCTAGAAGTTTAATAGCGCATGTTACTCGGCATTTCATGCCCTTTGAGATGCCGCTTTGCCCAATTCGCTATCTGAAATAGGAGCGACGTAAATTGAACAAATGTGATAGACTTTCCCTGAATTCTTAAATTAACCATAATTTAAAATGATCTAATCGGGTCTCTGTTTGCCCTACCCCAGAAGTTTAATAGTGCATTTTGCTCGCCATGTCATGCGCTTTGAGATGCCGCTTAGCCCAATACGCTATCTGAAATAGGAGCGACGTTAATTGAACAAATGTGATAGAATTTCGCAGAATTCTAAAATTAACCATAATATAAAATGATCTAATCGGGTCTCTGTTTGCCCTACCCTAGAAGTTTAATAATGCATTTTACTCGTTATTTCATGCGCTTTGATATGCCGCTTAGCCCAATACGCTGTCTGAAATAGGAGCGACGTAAATTGAACAAATGTGATAGACTTTCCCTGAATTCTTAAATTAACCATAATTTAAAATGATCTAATCGGGTCTCTGTTTGCCCTACCCTAGAAGTTTAATAGTGCATTTTGCTCGCCATGTCATGCGCATTGAGATGCCGCTTAGCCCAATACGCTATCTGAAATAGGAGCGACGTTAATTGAACAAATGTGATAGAATTTCGCTGAATTCTTATATTAACCAAAATATAAAATGATCTAATCAGGTCTCTGATTGTCCTATCATAGAAGTTTAATAGTGCATTTTACTCTCCATTCCACGCCTTTTAAGATGCCGCCTAGTCCAGTACGCTATCTGAAATAGGAGCGACGTTAATTGAACAAATGTGATAGAATTTCGCTGAATTCTTATATTAACCAAAATATAAAATGATCTAATCAGGTCTCTGATTGTCCTATCATAGAAGTTTAATAGTGCATTTTACTCTCCATTCCACGCCTTTTAAGATGCCGCCTAGTCCAGTACGCTATCTGAAATAGGAGCGACGTAAATTGAACAAATGTGATAGAATTTCCCTGAATTCTTATATTAACCTTAATGTAAAATGATCTAATCGGGTCTCTGTTCGCTCTACCCTGGAAGTTTAATAGTGCATTTCACTCGTCATTTCATGCGCTCAGAGATGCCGCTTAGCCCAATACGCTATCTGAAATTGGAGCGACGTAAATTGAACAAATGTGATAGAATTTCCCTGAATTCTTATATTAACCTTAATGTAAAATGATCTAATCGGGTCTCTGTTCGCTCTACCCTGGAAGTTTAATAGTGCATTTCACTCGTCATTTCATGCGCCTTGAGATGCCGCCAAGCCCACTACACTATCTGAAATAGGAGCGACGTTAATTGAACAAATGTGATAGAATTTCGCAGAATTCTAAAATTAACCATAATATAAAATGATCTAATCGGGTCTCTGTTTGCCCTACCCTAGAAGTTTAATAATGCATTTTACTCGTTATTTCATGCGCTTTGATATGCCGCTTAGCCCAATACGCGGTCTGAAATAGGAGCGATGTAAATTGAACAAATGTGATAGAATTTCCCTGAATTCTTAAATTAACCATAATATAAAATGATCTAATCGGATCTCTGTTTGCCCTACCCTAGAAGTTTAATAGTGCATTTTGCTCGCCATGCCATGCGCTTTGAGATGCCGCTTAGCCCAATACGCTATCTGAAATAGGAGCGACGTAAATTGAACAAATGTGATAGACTTTCCCTGAATTCTTAAATTAACCATAATTTAAAATGATCTAATCGGGTCTCTGTTTGCCCTACCCTAGAAGTTTAATAGTGCATTTTGCTCGCCATGTCATGCGCTTTGAGATGCCGCTTAGCCCAATACGCTATCTGAAATAGGAGCGACGTTAATTGAACAAATGTGATAGAATTTCGCAGAGTTCTAAAATTAACCATAATATAAAATGATCTAATCGGGTCTCTGTTTGCCCTACCCTAGAAGTTTAATAATGCATTTTACTCGTTATTTCATGCGCTTTGATATGCCGCTTAGCCCAATACGCTGTCTGAAATAGGAGCGACGTTAATTGAACAAATGTGATAGAATTTCGCTGAATTCTTATATTAACCAAAATATAAAATGATCTAATCAGGTCACTGATTGCCCTATCATAGAAGTTTAATAGTGCATTTTACTCTCCATTCCACGCCTTTTAAAATGCCGCCTAGTCCAGTACGCTATCTGAAATAG
The DNA here is from genome assembly GCA_916610135.2 of Macropis europaea. Classification (NCBI taxonomy): domain Eukaryota; kingdom Metazoa; phylum Arthropoda; class Insecta; order Hymenoptera; family Melittidae; genus Macropis; species Macropis europaea. The sequence goes on along the minus strand of CAKAJE020001224.1, from coordinate 55,644 downwards.
GAGCGACGTAAATTGAACAAATGTGATAGAATTTCCCTGAATTCTTATATTAACTTTAATGTAAAATGACCTAATCGGGTCTCTGTTTGCCCGACCCTAGAAGTTTAATAGAGCATTTTACTCGCCATTTCATGCGCATTGAGATGCCGTTTAGCCCATGACGCTATCTGAAATATTAGCGACGTAAATTGATCAAATGTGATAGAATTTCGCTGAATTCTTATGTTAACCAAAATATAAAATGATCTAATCGGGTCTCTGAATGCCCTATCATAGAAGTTTAATAGTGCATTTTACTCGCCATTCCACGCGCTTTAAGATGCCGCCTAGCCCAGTACGCTATCTGAAATAGGAACGACGTAAATTGAACAAATGTGATAGAATTTTGCTGAATTCTTAAATTAACCATAATATAAAATGATCTAATCGGGTCTCTGTTTGCCCTACCCTAGAAGTTTAATAGTGCATTTTGCTCGTCATTTCATGCGCTTTGAGATGCCGCTTAGCCCAATACGCTATCTGCAATAGGAGCGACGTAAATTGAACAAATGTGAGAGAATTTCCCTGAATTCTTATATTAACCTTAATGTGAAATAATCTAATCGGGTCTCCGTTCTCCCTACCCTAGAAGTGTAATAGTGCATTTTACTCGCCATTCCACGCGCTTTAAGATGCCGCTTAGCCCAATACGCTATCTGATATAGGAGCGACGTAAATTGAACAAATGTGATAGAATTTCGCTGAATTCTTAAATTAACTATAATATAAAATGATCTAATCGGGTCTCTGATTGCCCTATCATAGAAGTTTAATAGTATATTTTCCTCCCCATTCCACGCGCTTTAAGCTGCCGCCGAGCCCACTACGCTATCTGAAATAGGAGCAACGTTAATTGAACAAATGTGATAGAATTTCGCTGAATTCTTATATTAACCAAAATATAAAATGATCTAATCGGGTCTCTGATTGCCCTATCATAGAAGTTTAATAGGGCATTTTACTCGCCATTCCACGCGCTTTAAGATGCCGCCTAGCCCAGGTACGCTATCTGAAATAGGAGCGACGTAAATCGAACAAATGTGATATAATTTTGCTGAATTCTTAAATTAACCATAATATAAAATTATGTAATCGGGTCTCTGTTTGCCCTACCCTAGAAGTTTAATAGTGCATTTTACTCGCCATTTCATGCGCATTGAGATGCCGTTTAGCCCAGTACGCTATCTGAAATAGTAGCCACGTAAATTGAACAAATGTGAGAGAATTTCCCTGAATTCTTATATTAACCTTAATGTGAAATGATCTAATCGGGTCTCTGTTCTCCCTACCCTAGAAGTTTAATAGTCTATTGCACACGTCATTTCATGCGCTTTGAGCTGCCGCTTAGCCCAATACGCTATCTGAAATAGGAGCGACGTAAATTGAACAAATGTGATAGAATTTCGCTGAATTCTTATATTAACCAAAATATAAAATGATCTAATCGGGTCTCTGATTGCCCTATCATAGAAGTTTAATAGTATATTTTCCTCCCCATTCCACGCGCTTTAAGATGCCGCCTAGCCCACTACGCTATCTGAAATAGGAGCGACGTTAATTGAACAAATGTGATAGAATTTCGCAGAATTCTTAAATTAACCATAATACAAAATGATCTAATCGGGTCTCTGTTTGCCCTACCCTAGAAGTTTAATAATGGGTTTTACTTGTTATTTCATGCGCTTTGATATGCGGCTCAGCCTAATACGCTATCTGAAATAGGAGCGATGTAAATTGAGCAAATGTGATAGAATTTCGCTGAATTCTTATATTAACCTTAATGTAAAATGATTTAATGGGGTCTCTGATTGCCCTATCATAGCAGTTTAATAGTGTATTTTACTCGCCATTCCACGCGCTTTAAGATGCCGCTTAGCCCAATACGCTATCTGAAATAGGAGCGACGTAAATTGAACAAATGTGATAGAATTTCGCTGAATTCTTATATTAACCAAAATATAAAATGATCAAATCGGGTCTCTGATTGCCCTATCACAGAAGTTTAATAGTATATTTTCCTCCCCATTCCACGCGCTTTAAGACGCCGCCGAGCCCACTACGCTATCTGAAATAGGAGCAACGTTAATTGAACAAATGTGATAGAATTTCGCTGAATTCTTATATTAACCAAAATATAAAATGATCTAATCGGGTCTCTGATTGCCCTATCATAGAAGTTTAATAGGGCATTTTACTCGCCATTCCACGCGCTTTAAGATGCCGCCTAGCCCAGGTACGCTATCTGAAATAGGAGCGACGTAAATCGAACAAATATGATATAATTTTGCTGAATTCTTAAATTAACCATAATATAAAATTATGTAATCGGGTCTCTGTTTGCCCTACCCTAGAAGTTTAATAGTGCATTTTACTCGCCATTTCATGCGCATTGAGATGCCGTTTAGCCCAGTACGCTATCTGAAATAGTAGCCACGTAAATTGAACAAATGTGAGAGAATTTCCCTGAATTCTTATATTAACCTTAATGTGAAATGATCTAATCGGGTCTCTGTTCTCCCTACCCTAGAAGTTTAATAGTCTATTGCACACGTCATTTCATGCGCTTTGAGCTGCCGCTTAGCCCAATACGCTATCTGAAATAGGAGCGACGTAAATTGAACAAATGTGATAGAATTTCGCTGAATTCTTATATTAACCAAAATATAAAATGATCTAATCGGGTCTCTGATTGCCCTATCATAGAAGTTTAATAGTATATTTTCCTCCCCATTCCACGCGCTTTAAGATGCCGCCTAGCCCACTACGCTATCTGAAATAGGAGCGACGTTAATTGAACAAATGTGATAGAATTTCGCAGAATTCTTAAATTAACCATAATATAAAATGATCTAATCGGGTCTCTGTTTGCCCTACCCTAGAAGTTTAATAATGGGTTTTACTTGTTATTTCATGCGCTTTGATATGCCGCTCAGCCTAATACGCTATCTGAAATAGGAGCGATGTAAATTGAGCAAATGTGATAGAATTTCGCTGAATTCTTATATTAACCTTAATGTATAATGATTTAATCGGGTCTCTGATTGCCCTATCATAGCAGAGTAATAGTGCGTTTTACTCGCCATTTCATGCGCTTTGAGATGCCGCTCAGCCCAACACGCTATCTGAAATAGGAGCGACGTAAATTGAACAAATGTGATAGAATTTCGCCGAATTCTTATATTAACCAAAATATAAAATGATCTAATCGGGTCTCTGATTGCCCTATCATAGAAGTTGAATAGTATATTTTCCTCCCCATTCCACGCGCTTTAAGATGCCGCCTAGCCCACTACGCTATCTGAAATAGGAGCGACGTAAATTGAACAAATGTGAGGGAATTTCCCTGAATTCTTATATTAACATTAATGTGAAATGATCTAATCGGGTCTCTGTTCGCCCTACCCTGGAAGATTAATAGTCCATTTCACTCGCCATTTCACGCGCTTTGAGATGCCGCTTAGCCCAATACGCTATCTGAAATAGGAGCGACGAAAATTGAACAAATGTGATAGACTTTCCCTGAATTCTTAAATTGACCATAATATAAAATGATCTAATCGGGTCTCTGTTTGCCCTACCCTAGAAGTTTAATAGTGCATTTTGCTCGCCATGTCATGCGCTTTGAGATGCCGCTTAGCACAATACGCTATCTGAAATAGGAGCGACGTAAATTGAACAAATGTGATAGAATTTCGCCGAATTCTTATATTAACCAAAATATAAAATGATCTAATCAGGTCTCTGATTGCCCTATCATAGAAGATTAATAGTGCATTTTACTCTCCATTCCACGCCTTTTGAGAAGCCGCCTAGTCCAGTACGCTATCTGAAATAGGAGCGACGTAAATTGAACAAATGTGGTAGAATTTTGCTGAATTCTTAAATTAACCATAATATAAAATGGTCTATTCGGGTCTCTGTTTGCCCTACCCTAGAAGTTTAATAGAGCATTTTACTCGCCATTTCATGCGCATTGAGATGCCGTTTAGCCCATTACGCTATCTGAAATAGGAGCGACGTAAATTGAACAAATGTGAGAGAATTTCACTGAATTCTTATATTAACCTTAATGCAAAATGATCTAATCGGGTCTCTGTTCGCCCTACCCTAGAAGTTTAATAGTGCATTTCACTCGTCATGTCATGCGCTTTGAGATGCCGCTTAGCCCAATACGCTATCTGAAATAGGAGCGACGAAAATTGAACAAATGTGATAGACTTTCCCTGAATTCTTAAATTAACTATAATATAAAATGATCTAATCGGGTCTCTGTTTGCCCTACCCTAGAAGGTTAATAGTGCATTTTGCTCGCCATGTCATGCGCTTTGAGATGCCGCTTAGCCCAATACGCTATCTGAAATAGGAGCGACGTAAATTGAACAAATGTGATAGAATTTCGCCGAATTCTTATATTAACCAAAATATAAAATGATCTAATCAGGTCTCTGATTGCCCTATCATAGAGGATTAATAGTGCATTTTACTCTCCATTCCACGCCTTTTAAGATGCCGCCTAGTCCAGTACGCTATCTGAAATAGGAGCGACGTAAATTGAACAAATGTGATAGAATTTCCCTGAATTCTTATATTAACCTTAATTTAAAATAATCTAATCGGGTCTCTGTTCGCCCTACCCTAGAAGTTTAATAGTGCGTTTCACTCGTCATTTCATGCGCTTTGAGATGCCGCTTAGCCCAATACGCTATCTGAAATAGGAGCGACGTGAATTGAACAAATGTGATAGAATTTCGCCGAATTCTTATATTAACCAAAATATAAAATGATCTAATCGGGTCTCTGTTTGCCCTACCCTAGAAGTATAGTAGTGCATTTTATTCGCCATTTCATGCGCTTTGAGATGCCGCTTAGCCCAATACGCTATCTGAAATAGGAGCGACGTTAATTGAACAAATGTGATAGAATTTCGCAGAATTCTTATATTAACCAAAATATAAAATGATCTAATCAGGTCTCTGATTGCCCTATCATAGAAGATTAATAGTGCATTTTATTCTCCATTCCACGCCTTTTGAGAAGCCGCCTAGTCCAGTACGCTATCTGAAATAGGAGCGACGTAAATTGAACAGATGTGACAGAATTTTGCTGAATTCTTAAATTAACCATAATATAAAATGGTCTATTCGGGTCTCTGTTTGCCCTACCCTAGAAGTTTAATAGAGCATTTTACTCGCCATTTCATGCGCATTGAGATGCCGTTTAGCCCATTACGCTATCTGAAATAGGAGCGACGTAAATTGAACAAATGTGATAGAATTTCCTGAATTCTTATATTAACCTTAATGTAAAATGATCTAATCGGGTCTCTGTTCGCCCTACCCTAGAAGTTTAACAGTGCATTTCACTCGTCATTTCATGCGCTTTGAGATGCCGCTTAGCCCAATACGCTATCTGAAATAGGAGCGACGTAAATTGAACAAATGTGATAGACTTTCCCTGAATTCTTAAATTAACCATAATATAAAATGATCTAATCGGGTCTCTGTTTGCCCTACCCTAGAAGTTTAATAATGGGTTTTACTTGTTATTTCATGCGCTTTGATATGCCGCTCAGCCTAATACGCTAGCTGAAATATGAGCGATGTAAATTGAGCAAATGTGATAGAATTTCGCTGAATTCTTACATTAACCTTAATGTAAAATGATTTAATCGGGTCTCTGATTGCCCTATCATAGCAGTTTAATAGTGTATTTTACTCGCCATTCCACGCGCTTTAAGATGCCGCTTAGCCCAATACGCTATCTGAAATAGGAGCGACGTAAATTGAACAAATGTGATAGAATTTCCCTGAATCCTTAAATTAACCATAATATAAAATGATGTAATCGGGTCTGTGTTTGCCCTACCCTAGAAGTTTAATAGTGTATTTTGCTCGCCATGTCATGCGCTTTGAGATGCCGCTTAGCCCAATACGCTATCTGAAATAGGAGCGACGAAAATTGAACAAATGTGATAGACTTTCCCTGAATTCTTAAATTAACTATAATATAAAATGATCTAATCGGATCTCTTTTTGCCCTACCCTAGAAGGTTGATAGTGCATTTTGCTCGCCATGTCATGCGCTTTGAGATGCCGCTTAGCCCAATACGCTATCTGAAATAGGAGCGACGTAAATTGAACAAATGTGATAGAATTTCGCCGAATTCTTATATTAACCAAAATATACAATGATCTAATCAGGTCTCTGATTGCCCTATCATAGAGGATTAATAGTGCATTTTACTCTCCATTCCACGCCTTTTAAGATGCCGCCTAGTCCAGTACGCTATCTGAAATAGGAGCGACGTAAATTGAACAAATGTGAGAGAATTTCCCTGAATTCTTATATTAACATTAATGTGAAATGATCTAATCGGGTCTCTGTTCGCCCTACCCTGGAAGATTAATAGTCCATTTCACTCGCCATTTCACGCGCTTTGAGATGCCGCTTAGCCCAATACGCTATCTGAAATAGGAGCGACGAAAATTGAACAAATGTGATAGACTTTCCCTGAATTCTTAAATTGACCATAATATAAAATGATCTAATCGGGTCTCTGTTTGCCCTACCCTAGAAGTTTAATAGTGCATTTTGCTCGCCATGTCATGCGCTTTGAGATGCCGCTTAGCCCAATACGCTATCTGAAATAGGAGCGACGAAAATTGAACAAATGTGATAGACTTTCCCTGAATTCTTAAATTAACTATAATATAAAATGATCTAATCGGGTCTCTGTTTGCCCTACCCTAGAAGGTTAATAGTGCATTTTGCTCGCCATGTCATGCGCTTTGAGATGCCGCTTAGCCCAATACGCTATCTGAAATAGGAGCGACGTAAATTGAACAAATGTGATAGAATTTCGCCGAATTCTTATATTAACCAAAATATGAAATGATCTAATCAGGTCTCTGATTGCCCTATCATAGAGGATTAATAGTGCATTTTACTCTCCATTCCACGCCTTTTAAGATGCCGCCTAGTCCAGTACGCTATCTGAAATAGGAGCGACGTAAATTGAACAAATGTGATAGAATTTCCCTGAATTCTTATATTAACCTTAATTTAAAATAATCTAATCGGGTCTCTGTTCGCCCTACCCTAGAAGTTTAATAGTGCGTTTCACTCGTCATTTCATGCGCTTTGAGATGCCGCTTAGCCCAATACGCTATCTGAAATAGGAGCGACGTGAATTGAACAAATGTGATAGAATTTCGCCGAATTCTTATATTAACCAAAATATAAAATGATCTAATCGGGTCTCTGTTTGCCCTACCCTAGAAGTATAGTAGTGCATTTTATTCGCCATTTCATGCGCTTTGAGATGCCGCTTAGCCCAATACGCTATCTGAAATAGGAGCGACGTTAATTGAACAAATGTGATAGAATTTCGCAGAATTCTTATATTAACCAAAATATAAAATGATCTAATCAGGTCTCTGATTGCCCTATCATAGAAGATTAATAGTGCATTTTATTCTCCATTCCACGCCTTTTGAGAAGCCGCCTAGTCCAGTACGCTATCTGAAATAGGAGCGATGTAAATTGAACAGATGTGATAGAATTTTGCTGAATTCTTAAATTAACCATAATATAAAATGGTCTATTCGGGTCTCTGTTTGCCCTACCCTAGAAGTTTAATAGAGCATTTTACTCGCCATTTCATGCGCATTGAGATGCCGTTTAGCCCATTACGCTATCTGAAATAGGAGCGACGTAAATTGAACAAATGTGATAGAATTTCCTGAATTCTTATATTAACCTTAATGTAAAATGATCTAATCGGGTCTCTGTTCGCCCTACCCTAGAAGTTTAATAGTGCATTTCACTCGTCATTTCATGCGCTTTGAGATGCCGCTTAGCCCAATACGCTATCTGAAATAGGAGCGACGTAAATTGAACAAATGTGATAGACTTTCCCTGAATTCTTAAATTAACCATAATATAAAATGATCTAATCGGGTCTCTGTTTGCCCTACCCTAGAAGTTTAATAGTGCATTTTGCTCGCCGTGTCATGCGCTTTGAGATGCCGCCTAGCCCAGTACGCTATCTGAAATAGGAGCGACGTAAATTGAACAAATGTGATAGAATTTTGCTGAATTCTTAAATTAACCATAATATAAAATGATCTAATCGGGTCTCTGTTTGCCCTACCCTAGAAGTTTAATAGTGCATTTTACTCGTCATTTCATGCGCTTTGAGATGCCGCTTGGCCCAATACGCTATCTGCAATAGGAGCGACGTAAATTGAACAAATGTGAGAGAATTTCCCTGAATTCTTATATTAACCTTAATGTGAAATAATCTAATCGGGTCTCCGTTCTCCCTACCCTAGAAGTGTAATAGTGCATTTTACTCGCCATTCCACGCGCTTTAAGATGCCGCTTAGCCCAATACGCTATCTGATATAGGAGCGACGTAAATTGAACAAATGTGATAGAATTTCGCTGAATTCTTAAATTAACCATAATATAAAATGATCTAATCGGGTCTCTGATTGCCCTATCATAGAAGTTTAATAGTATATTTTCCTCCCCATTCCACGCGCTTTAAGCTGCCGCCGAGCCCACTACGCTATCTGAAATAGGAGCAACGTTAATTGAACAAATGTGATAGAATTTCGCTGAATTCTTATATTAACCAAAATATAAAATGATCTAATCGGGTCTCTGATTGCCCTATCATAGAAGTTTAATAGTATATTTTCCTCCCCATTCCACGCGCTTTAAGATGCCGCTTAGCCCACTACGCTATCTGAAATAGGAGCGACGTTAATTGAACAAATGTGATAGAATTTCGCAGAATTCTTAAATTAACCATAATATAAAATGATCTAATCGGGTCTCTGTTTGCCCTACCCTAGAAGTTTAATAATGGGTTTTACTTGTTATTTCATGCGCTTTGATATGCCGCTCAGCCTAATACGCTAGCTGAAATATGAGCGATGTAAATTGAGCAAATGTGATAGAATTTCGCTGAATTCTTACATTAACCTTAATGTAAAATGATTTAATCGGGTCTCTGATTGCCCTATCATAGCAGTTTAATAGTGTATTTTACTCGCCATTCCACGCGCTTTAAGATGCCGCTTATCCCAATACGCTATCTGAAATAGGAGCGACGTAAATTGAACAAATGTGATAGAATTTCGCTGAATTCTTATATTAACCAAAATATAAAATGATCAAATCGGGTCTCTGATTGCCCTATCATAGAAGTTTAATAGGGCATTTTACTCGCCATTCCACGCGCATTAAGATGCCGCCTAGCCCAGGTACGCTATCTGAAATAGGTGCGACGTAAATCGAACAATTGTGATATAATTTTGCTGAATTCTTAAATTAACCATGATATAAAATGATGTAATCGGGTCTCTGTTTGCCCTACCCTAGAAGTTTAGTAGTGCATTTTACTCGTCATCTCATGCGCATTGAGATGCCGTTTAGCCCAGTACGCTATCTGAAATAGTAGCCACGTAAATTGGACAAATGTGAGAGAATTTCCCTGAATTCTTATATTAACCTTAATGTGAAATGATCTAATCGGGTCTCTGTTCTCCCTACCCTAGAAGTTTAATAGTCTATTGCACTCGTCATTTCATGCGCTTTGAGATGCCGCTTAGCCCAATACGCTATCTGAAATAGGAGGGACGTAAATTGAACAGATGTGATAGAATTTCGCTGAATTCTTATATTAACCAAAATATAAAATGATCTAATCGGGTCTCTGATTGCCCTATCATAGAAGTTTAATAGTATATTTTCCTCCCCATTCCACGTGCTTTAAGATGCCGCCTAGCCCACTATGCTATCTGAAGTAGGAGCGACGTTAATTGAACAAATGTGATAGAATTTCGCAGAATTCTTAAATTAACCATAATATAAAATGATCTAATCGGGTCTCTGTTTGCCCTACCCTAGAAGTTTAATAATGGGTTTTACTTGTTATTTCATGCGCTTTGATATGCCGCTCAGCCTAATACGCTATCTGAAATAGGAGCGATGTAAATTGAGCAAATGTGATAGAATTTCGCTGAATTCTTATATTAACCTTAATGTAAAATGATTTAATCGGGTCTCTGATTGCCCTATCATAGCAGAGTAATAGTGCATTTTACTCGCCATTTCATGCGCTTTGAGATGCCGCTCAGCCCAACACGCTATCTGAAATAGGAGCGACGTAAATTGAACAAATGTGATAGAATTTCGCCGAATTCTTATATTAACCAAAATATAAAATGATCTAATCGGGTCTCTGTTTGCCCTACCCTAGAAGTATAGTAGTGCATTTTATTCGCCATTTCATGCGCTTTGAGATGCCGCTTAGCTCAATACGCTAACTGAAATAGGAGCGACGTAAATTGAACAAATGTGATAGAATTTCGCAGAATCCTTAAATTAACCATAATATAAAATGATCTAATCGGGTCTCTGTTTGCCCTACCCTAGAAGTTTAATAGTGCATTTCACTCGTCATTTCATGCGCTTTGAGATGCCGCTTAGCCCAATACGCTATCTGAAATAGGAGCGACGTAAATTGAACAAATGTGATAGAATTTCCCTGAATCCTTAAATTAACCATAATATAAAATGATCTAATCGGGTCTCTGTTTGCCCTACCCTGGAAGTATATTAGTGCATTTTATTCGCCATTTCATGCGCTTTGAGATGCCGCTTAGCCCAATACGCTATCTGAAATAGGAGCGACGTTAATTGAACAAATGTGATAGGATTTCGCAGAATTCTTAAATTAACCATAATATAAAATGGTCTAATCGGGTCTCTGATTGCCCTATCATAGAAGTTTAATAGTGCATTTTACTCGCCATTCCACGCGCCTTAAGATGCCGCCTAGCCCACTACGCTATCTGAAATAGGAGCGACGTAAATTGAACAAATGTGATAGAATTTCGCCGAATTCTTATATTAACCAAAATATAAAATGATCTAATCGGGTCTCTGTTTGCCCTACCCGGGAAGTATAGTAGTGCATTTTATTCGCCATTTCATGCGCTTTGAGATGCCGCTTAGCCCAATACGCTATCTGAAATAGGAGCGACGTAAATTGAACAAATGTGATAGAATTTTGCTGAATTCTTAAATTAACCATAATATAAAATGATCTAATCGGGTCTGTGTTTGCCCTACCCTAGAAGTTTAATAGAGCATTTTACTCGCCATTTCATGCGCATTGAGATGCCGTTTACCCCATTACGCTATCTGAAATAGGAGCGACGTAAATTGAACAAATGTGAGAGAATTTCCCTGAATTCTTATATTAACATTAATGTGAAATGATCTAATCGGGTCTCTGTTCGCCCTACCCTGGAAGATTAATAGTCCATTTCACTCGCCATTTCACGCGCTTTGAGATGCCGCTTAGCCCAATACGCTATCTGAAATAGGAGCGACGAAAATTGAACAAATGTGATAGACTTTCCCTGAATTCTTAAATTGACCATAATATAAAATGATCTAATCGGGTCTCTGTTTGCCCTACCCTAGATGTTTAATAGTGCATTTTGCTCGCCATGTCATGCGCTTTGAGATGCCGCTTAGCACAATACGCTATCTGAAATAGGAGCGACGTAAATTGAACAAATGTGATAGAATTTCGCCGAATTCTTATATTAACCACAATATAAAATGATCTAATCAGGTCTCTGATTGCCCTATCATAGAAGATTAATAGTGCATTTTACTCTCCATTCCACGCCTTTTGAGAAGCCGCCTAGTCCAGTACGCTATCTGAAATAGGAGCGACGTAAATTGAACAAATGTGGTAGAATTTTGCTGAATTGTTAAATTAACCATAATATAAAATGGTCTATTCGGGTCTCTGTTTGCCCTACCCTAGAAGTTTAATAGAGCATTTTACTCGCCATTTCATGCGCATTGAGATGCCGTTTAGCCCATTACGCTATCTGAAATAGGAGCGACGTAAATTGAACAAATGTGATAGAATTTTGCTGAATTCTTAAATTAACCATAATATAAAATGATCTAATCGTGTCTCTGTTTGCCCTACCCTAGAAGTTTAATAGTGCATTTTACTCGCCATTTGATGCGCATTGAGATGCCGTTTAGCCCATTACGCTATCTGGAATAGGAGCGACGTAAATTGAACAAATGTGAGAGAATTTCCCTGAGTTCTTATAGTAACCAAAGTATAAAATGATCTAATCGGGTCTCTGATTGCCCTATCATAGAAGTTTAATAGTGCATTTTACTCGCCATTCCACGCGCTTTAAGATGCCGCCTAGCCCAGTACGCTATCTGAAGTAGGAGCGACGTAAATTGAACAAATGTGATTGAATTTTGCTGAATTCTTAAATTAACCATAATATAAAATGATCTAATCGGGTCTCTGTTTGCCCTACCCTAGAAGTTTAATAGTGCATTTTACTCGCCATTTCATGCGCATTGAGATGCCGTTTAGCCCATTACGCTATCTGAAATAGGAGCGACGTAAATTGAACAAATGTGAGAGAATTTCCCTGAATTCTTATAATAACCTTAATGTAAAATGATTTAATCGGGTCTCTGTTCGCCCTACCCTAGAAGTTTAATAGTGCATTTCACTCGTCATTTCATGCGCTTTGAGATGCCGCTTAGCCCAATACGCTATCTGAAATAGGAGCGACGTAAATTGAACAAATGTGATAGAATTTCGCTGAATTCTTATATTAACCAAAATCTAAAATGATCTAATCGGGTCTCTGATTGCCCTATCATAGAAGTTTAATAGTGCATTTTACTCGCCATTCCACGCGCTTTAAGATGCCGCCTAGCCCAGTACGCTATCTGAAATAGGAGCGACGTAAATTGAACAAATGTGATAGAATTTGGCTGAATTCTTAAATTAACCATAATATAAAATGATCTAATCGGGTCTCTGTTTGCCCTACCCTAGAAGTTTAATAGTGCATTTCACTCGTCATTTCATGCGCTTTGAGATGCCGCTTAGCCCAATACGCAATCTGAAATAGGAGCGACGTAAATTGCACAAATGTGATAGAATTTCGCTGAATTCTTTTATTAACCAAAATATAAAATGATCTAATCGGGTCTCTGATTGCCCTATCATAGAAGTTTAATAGTGCATTTTACTCGCCATTCCACGCGCTTTAAGATGCCGCCTAGCCCAGTCCGCTATCCGAAATAGGAGCGACGTAAATTGAACAAATGTGATAGTATTTTGCTGAATTCTTAAATTAACCATAATATTAAATGGTCTATTCGGGTCTCTGTTTGCCCTACCCTAGAAGTTTAATAGGGCATTTTACTCGCCATTTCATGCGCTTTGAGATGCCGCTTAGCCCAATACGCTATCTGAAATAGGAGCGACGTAAATTGAACAAATGTGATAGAATTTCGCTGAATTCTTATATTAACCAAAATATACAATGATCTAATCGCGTCTCTGATTGCCCTATCATAGAAGTTTAATAGTATATTTTCCTCCCCATTCCACGCGCTTTAAGATGCCGCCTAGCCCACTACGCTATCTGAAATAGGAGCGACGTTAATTGAACAAATGTGATAGAATTTCGCAGAATTCTCAAATTAACCATAATATAAAATGATCTAATCGTGTCTCTGTTTGCCCTACCCTAGAAGTTTAATAGTGCATTTTACTCGTCATTTCATGCGCTTTAAGATGCCGCTTAGCCCAATACGCTATCTGAAATAGGAGCGATGTAAATTGAGCAAATGTGATAGAATTTCGCTGAATTCTTATATTAACCTTAATGTAAAATGATTTAATCGGGTCTCTGTTCGCCCTACCCTAGAAGTTTAATATTCCATTTCACTCGTCATTTCATGCGCTATGAGATGCCGCTTAGCACAATACGCTATCTGAAATAGAGCGACGTAAATTGAACAAATGTGACAGAATTTCGCTGAATTCTTATATTAACCAAAATATAAAATGATCTAATCGGGTCTCTGAATGCCCTATCATAGAAGTTTAATAGTGCATTTTACTCGCCATTCCACGCGCTTTAAGATGCCGCCTAGCACAGTACGCTATCTGAAATAGGAACGACGTAAATTGAACAAATGTGATAGAATTTTGCTGAATTCTTAAATTAACCATAATATAAAATGATCTAATCGGGTCTCTGTTTGCCCTACCCTAGAAGTTTAATAGTGCATTTTACTCGTCATTTCATGCGCTTTGAGATGCCGCTTAGCCCAATACGCTATCTGCAATAGGAGCGACGTAAATTGAACAAATGTGAGAGAATTTCCCTGAATTCTTATATTAACCTTAATGTGAAATAATCTAATCGGGTCTCCGTTCTCCCTACCCTAGAAGTGTAATAGTGCATTTTACTCGCCATTCCACGCGCTTTAAGATGCCGCTTAGCCCAATACGCTATCTGATATAGGAGCGACGTAAATTGAACAAATGTGATAGAATTTTGCTGAATTCTTAAATTAACCATAATATAAAATGATCTAATCGGGTCTCTGATTGCCCTATCATAGAAGTTTAATAGTATATTTTCCTCCCCATTCCACGCGCTTTAAGCTGCCGCCGAGCCCACTACGCTATCTGAAATAGGAGCAACGTTAATTGAACAAATGTGATAGAATTTCGCTGAATTCTTATATTAACCAAAATATAAAATGATCTAATCGGGTCTCTGATTGCCCTATCATAGAGGTTTAATAGGGCATTTTACTCGCCATTCCACGCGCTTTAAGATGCCGCCTAGCCCAGGTACGCTATCTGAAATAGGTGCGACGTAAATCGAACAAATGTGATATAATTTTGCTGAATTCTTAAATTAACCTTGATATAAAATGATGTAATCGGGTCTCTGTTTGCCCTACCCTAGAAGTTTAATAGTGCATTTTACTCGTCATCTCATGCGCATTGAGATGCCGTTTAGCGCAGTACGCTATCTGAAATAGTAGCCACGTAAATTGAACAAATGTGAGAGAATTTCCCTGAATTCTTATATTAACCTTAATGTGAAATGATCTAATCCGGTCTCTGTTCTCCCTACCCTAGAAGTTTAATAGTCTATAGCACTCGTCATTTCATGCGCTTTGAGATGCCGCTTAGCCCAATACGCTATCTGAAATAGGAGCGATGTAAATTGAGCAAATGTGATAGAATTTCGCTGAATTCTTATATTAACCTTAATGTAAAATGATTTAATCGGGTCTCTGATTGCCCTATCATAGCAGTTTAATAGTATATTTTCCTCCCCATTCCACGCGCTTTAAGATGCCGCCTAGCCCACTACGCTATCTGAAATAGGAGCGACGTTAATTGAACAAATGTGATAGAATTTCGCTGAATTCTTATATTAACCAAAATCTAAAATGATCTAATCGGGTCTCTGATTGCCCTATCATAGAAGTTTAATAGTGCATTTTACTCGATATTTCATGCGCTTTAAGATGCCACCTAGCACAATACGCTTTCTGAAATAGGAGCGACGTCAATTGAAAAAATGTAATAGAATTACGCTGAATTCTTATATTAATCATAATATAAGATGACCTAATCGGGTCTCTGATTGCCCTATCCTAGAAGTTTAATAGTGCATTTTACTCGACATTCCATGCGCTATAAGATGCCGCCTATCCCAATACGCTACCTGAAATAGGAGCGACGTAAATTGAACAAATGTGATAGAATTTCGCTGAATTCTTAAATTAACCATAACATAAAATGATCTAATCGGGTCTCTGTTTGCCCTACCCTAGAAGTTTAATAGTGCATTTTACTCGTCATTACACGCGCTTTAAGATGCCGCCTAGCCCAATACGGTATCTGAAATAGGAGCGACGTAAATTGAAAAAATGTAATAGAATTACGCTGAATTCTTATTTTAATCATAATATAAGATGATCTAATCGGGTCTCTGATTGCCCTATCATAGAAGTTTAATAGTTCATTTTACTCGTCATTTCATGCGCTTTAAGGCGCCGCTTAGCCTAATACGCTATCTGAAATAGGAGCGACGTAAATTGGACAAATGTGGTAGAATTTCGCTGAATTCTTATATTAACCATAATATAAGATGACCTACTCGGGTCTCTGATTGCCCTATCCGAGAAGTTTAGTAGTGCATTTTACTCGACATTTCATGCGCTTTAAGATGCCTCCTAGCCCAATATGCTATCTGAAATAGAAGCGACGTAAATTGAACAAATGTGATAGAATAACGCTGAATTCTTATATTAACCATAATATAAAATGATCTAATCGGGTCTCTGATTGCTCTATCGTAGAAGTTTAATAGTGCATTTTTGCGGCATTTTATGCGCTTTAAGGTGCCGCTTATCCCTATATGCTATCTGAAGTTGGAGCAACGTAAATTGAACAAATGTTATAGAATTTCGCTGAATTCTTATATTATCCATAATATAAAATGATCTAATCGGGTCTCTGATTGCCCTATAATAGAAGGTTGGTAGTGCATTTTACTCGTCATTTCATGCGCTTAAAGGTGCCGCCTAGCCCAACACGCTATCTGAAATTGGTGCTACGTAAATTGAACAAGTGTGATAGAATAACGCTGAATTCTTATATTAACCATAATATAAAATGATCTAATCGGGTCTCTGATTGCTCTATCACAGAAGTTTAATAGTGCATTTTGCTCGGCATTTCATGCGCTTTAAGGTTCCGCTTATCCCTATATGCTATTTGAAGTTGGAGCAACGTAAATTGAACAAATGTGATAGAATTACGCAGAATTCTTATATTAACCATAATATAATATGATCTATTCGGGTCTCTGATTGCCCTGTCATAGAAGTTTAATAGTGCATTTTACTCGTCATTTCATGCGCTTTAAGGTGCCGCCTAGCCCAATACGCTATCTGAAATAGGTGCGACGTAAATTGAACAAATGTGACAGAAATACACTGAATTCTTATATTAACCATAATATAAAATGATCTAATGGGGTCTCTGATTACCCTTTCATAAAAGATTAATAGTGCATTTTACTCGTCATTTCATGCGCTTTAAGGTGCCGCCTATTCCAATACGCTATCTGAAATTGGAGCTACGTAAATTGAACAAATGTGATAGAATTACGCAGAATTCTTATATTAACCATAATATAATACGATCTATTCGGGTCTCTGATTGCCCTATCATAGAAGTTTAATAGTGCATTTTACTCGACATTTCTTGCGCTTTAAGATGCCGCCTAGTCCAATACGCTATCTGAAATTGGAGCTACGTAAATTGAACAAATGTGATAGAATTACGCCGAATTCTTATATTAACCATAATATAATACGATATATTCGGGTCTCTGATTGCGCTATCATAGAAGTTGAATAGTGCATTTTACTCGTCATTTCATGCGCTTTAAGGTGCCGCGTAGCCCAATACGCTATCTGAAATAGGAGCGACATATATTGAACAAATGTGATAAAATTACGTTGAATTCATATATTAACAATAATAGAAAATGATCTAATCGGGTCTCTGATTGCCCGATCATAGAAGTTTAATAGTGCATATTACTCGTCATTTCATGCGCTTTAAGGCGCCGCTTAGCCTCATACGCTATCTGAAATAGGAGCGAGGTAAATTGAACAAGTGTGATAAAGTTTCGCTGAATTCTTATATTAACCATAATATAGAATGATCTAATCGGGTCTCTGATTGCCCTATCCTAGAAGTTTAGTAGTGCATTTTACTCGACATTTCATGCGCTTTAAGATGCCGCTTAGCCCAATACGCTATCTGAAGTAGGAGCGACGTAAATTGAACAAATGTGATAGAATAACGCTGAATTCTTATATTAACCATAATATAAAATGATCTAATCGGGTCTCTGATTGCCCTATCATAGAAGTTTAATAGTGCATAGTACTCGTCATTTCATGCGCTTTAAGGTGCAGCCTAGCCAAATATGCTATCTGAAATTGGAACTACGTAAATTGAACAAGTGTGAGTGAGTTTCGCTGAATTCTTAAATTAACCATAATATAAAATGATCTAGTCGGGTCTCTGATTGCCCTATCATAGAAGTTTAATAGTGCATTTTACTCGTCATTTCATGCGCTTTAAGGTGCCGCCTATCCCAGTACGATCTGAAATAGGAGCGACATAAATTGAACAAATGTGATAGAATTACGCAGAATTCTTATATTAACCATAATATAATACGATGTATTCGGGTCTCTGATTGCCCTATCATAGAAGTTTAATAGTGCATTTTACTTGTCATTTCATGCGCTTTAAGGTGCCGCGTAGCCCATTACGCTATCTGAAATAGGAGCGACATATATTCAACAAATGTGATAAAATTACGTTGAATTCTTATATTAACAATAAAAGAAAATGATTTAATCGGGTCTCTGATTGCCCGATCATAGAAGTTTAATAGTGCATATTACTCGTCATTTCATGCGCTTTAAGGCGCCGCTTACCCTAATACGCTATCTGAAATAGGAGCGACGTAAATTGGACAAATGTGATAGAATTTCGCTGAATTCTTATATTAACCATAATATAAGATGATTCTTCGTGTCTCTGATTGCCCTATCCGAGAAGTTTAGTAGTGCATTTTACTCGACGTTTCAAGCGCTTTAAGATGCCTCCTAGTCCAATATGCTATCTGAAATAGAAGCGACGTAAATTGAACAAACGTGATAGAATTACGCAGAATTCTTAAATTAACCATAATACAATACGATCCATTCGGGTCTCTGATTGCCCTATCATAGAAGTTTAATAGTGCATTTTACTCGTCATTATACGCGCTTTAAGATGCCGCCTAGCCCAATACGCTATCTGAAATAGGAGCGACGTAAATCGAACAAATGTGACAGAATTTCGCTGAATTCTTAAATGAACCTTAATATAAAATCATCTAATCGGGTCTCTGTTTGCTCTACACTAGAAGTTCAATAGTCCATTCAACTCGTCATTTCATGCGCTTTAAGATGCCACCTAGCCCAATACGCTATCTGAAATAGGGGCGACGTAAATTGAACAAATGTAATAGAATTTCGCTAAATTCATAAATTAACCATAATATAAAATGATCTAATCGGGACTCTGTTTGCCCTACCCTACAAGTTTAAGAGTGCATTTTACTCGTCATTCCATGCGCTTTAAGATGCCATCTAGCCCAATACGCTATCTGAAATAGGAGCGCCGTAACTTGAACAAATGTGATAGAATTTCGCTGAATTCTTAAATTAACCATAATATAAAATCATCTAATCATGTTTCTGTTTGACCTACCCTAGAAGTTTAATAGTGCATTTTACTCGTCATTCCATGTGCTTTAAGGTGCCACGTAGCCCAATACGCTATCTGAAATAGTGGCGACGTAAATTGAACAGATGTGATAAAATTACGCTGCATTCTTATATTAACCATAATATAATACGATATATTCGGGTCTCTGATTGCCCTATCATAGAAGTTTAATAGAGCAATTTACTCGTCATTTCATGCGCTTTAAGATGTCACGTAGCCCTATACGCTATCTGAAATAGGGGCGACGTAAATT
The DNA here is from genome assembly GCA_916610135.2 of Macropis europaea. Lineage (NCBI taxonomy): Eukaryota > Metazoa > Arthropoda > Insecta > Hymenoptera > Melittidae > Macropis > Macropis europaea. The sequence continues at coordinate 36,097 of CAKAJE020001224.1, read as the reverse complement.
GAACAGATGTGATAAAATTACACTGAATTCTTATATAAACAATAATATAAGATGATCTATTCGGTTCTCTGATTGCCCTATCATAGAAGTTTAATAGTGCATTTTACTCGTCATTTCATGCGCTTTAAGGTGTCGCCTAGCCCAATGCGCTATCTGAAATAGGAGCGACATAAATTGGACAAATGTGATAGAATTACGCAGAATTCTGATATTAACCATAATATAAAATGATCTAATCGGATCTCTGATTGCCCTATCATAGAAGTTTAATAGTGCATTTTACTCGTCATTTCATGCGCTTTATGGTGCCGCTTAGCCCAACACGCTATCTGAAATTGGAGCTACGTAAATTGAACGAGTGTGATAGAGTTACGCTGAATTCTTAAAATAACCATAATATACAGTGATCTGATCGGGTCTCTGTTTGCCGTACCCTAGAAGTTGAGTAGTGCATTTTACTCGGCATTTCATGCGCTTTAAGGTGCACCCTATCCCAATGCGCGATCTGAAATTAGAGCTGCGTAAATAAAACAAATGTGATAGAGTTACTACGAATGCTTAAATTAACCATAATATACGACGATCTAATCGGGTCTCTGATTGCCCCATCCTAGAAGTTTAGTAGGGCACTTTACTCGACATTTCATGCGCTTTAAGATACCGCTTAGACGAATACGCCATCTGAAGCAGGACCGACGTAAATTGAACAAATGTGATAGAATTATGCAGAATTCTTATATTATCCATAATATAATATGATCTATTCGGGTCTCTGATTGCCCTATCATAGAAGTTTAATAGTGCATTTTGCTCGGCATTTCATGCGCTTTAAGGTGCCGCTTATCCCAATACGCTATCTGGAATAGGAGCAACGAAAATTGAACAAATGTGATAGAATTTCGCTGAATTCTTATATTAACCATAATTTAAAATGATCTAATCGGGTCTGTGATTGCCCTATCATAGAAGGTTAGTAGTGCATTTTACTCGTCATTCCACGCGCTTTATGATGCCGCATAGCCGAGTACGCTTTCTGAAATTGGAGCTACGTAAATTGAACAAACGTGATAGAATTACGCAGTATTCTTATATTAACCATAATATAATACGATCTATTCGGGTCTCTGATTGCCCTGTCATAGAAGTTTATTAGTGCATTTTACTCGCCATTTCATGCGCTTTAAGCTGCCGCCTAGCCCAATACGCTATCTGAAATAGGAGCGATGTAAACTGAACAAATGTGATAGAATTTCGCTAAATTCTGACTTTAACAATGATATAAAATGACCTAATCGGGTCTCTGATTGCCCTATCATAGAAGGTTAGTAGCGCATTTTACTCGTCACTCCACGTGCTTTAAGATGCCGCCTATCCCAATACGCTATCTGAAATAGAGCGACGTAAATTGAACAAATGCGATAGAATTGCGCAGAATTCTTATATTAACCATAATTTAAAACGATCTAATCGTGTCTGTGATTGCCCTATCATAGAAGTTTAATAGCTCATTTTACTCGACATTTCACGCGCTTTATGATGCCGCCTCGCCCGATACGCTATCTGAAATAGGAGCGACGTAAACTGAACAAATGTGATAGAATTTCGCTGAATTCTTATATTAACCATAATATAAAATGACATAATGGTGTCTCTGATTACCGTATCACTGAAGTTTAGTAGTGCATTTTAATTGGAATCTCATGCCCTTTAAGATTCTGCTTAGCCCAATACGCTATCTGAAATAGGAGCGACGTAAATTGAAGAAATGTGATAGAGTTACCCTGAATTCTGATATTAACCATAATATAAGATGATCTATTCGGTTCTCTGATTGCCCTATCATAGAAGTTTAATAGTGCATTTTACTCGTCATTTCATGCGCTTTAAGGTGTCGCCTAGCCCACTACGCTATCTGAAATAGGAGCGACGTAAATGGAACAAATGCGATAGAATTACGCTGCATTCTTATATTAATCATAATACAAGATGATCAAATCGGGTCTCTGATTGCCCTGTCATAGAAGTTTAATAGTGCATTTTACTCGCCATTTCATGCGCTTCATGGTGCCGTTTAGCCCAATACGCTATCTGAAATAGGAGCGTTGTAAATTGAACAAGAGTGATAGAATTACACTGAATTCTTATATTAACAATAATATAAAATGATCAAAACGGGTCTCTGATTGCCCTATCATAGAAGTTTAACAGTGCATTTTACGCGCCATTTCATTCGCTTTAAGGTGCCGTTTAGCCCAATTCGCTATCTGAAATAGGAGCGTCGTAAACTGAACAAATATGATAGAATTACACTTAATTCTTATATTAATCATAATATAAGATGATCTAATCGGGTCTCTGATTGACCTATCCTAGATGTTTAGTAGTGCATTTTACTCGTGATTTCATGCGCTTTAAGGTGTCGCCTATCCCAATACGCTATCCGAAATTGGAGCTACGTGAATTGAACAAATGTGATAGAAGTACGACGAATTCTTAAATTAGCTATAATATAAGATGATCTAATCGGGTCTCTGATTGCCCTATCCTAGAAGTTTAGCAGTGCATTTTACTCGTCATTTCATACGCTTTAAGGAGCCGTTTAGCCCAATACGCTGTCTGAAATAGGAGCGTCGTAAATTGAACAAATGTGATAGAGTTACCCTGAATTCTGATATTAACCATAATATAAAATGATCTAATCGGATCTCTGATTGCCCTATCATAGAAGTTTAATAGTGCATTTTACTCGTCATTTCATGAGCTTTATGGTGCCGCTTAGCCCAACACGCTATCTGAAATTGGAGCTACGTAAATTGAACGAGTGTGATAGAGTTACGCTGAATTCTTAAAATAACCATAATATACAGTGATCTGATCGGGTCTCTGTTTGCCGTACCCTAGAAGTTTAGTAGTGCATTTTACTCGCCATTTCATGCGCTTCATGGTGCCGTTTAGCCCAATACGCTATCTGAAATAGGAGCGTTGTAAATTGAACAAGAGTGATAGAATTACACTGAATTCTTATATTAACAATAATATAAAATGATCAAAACGGGTCTCTGATTGCCCTATCATAGAAGTTTAACAGTGCATTTTACTCGTCATTTCATGCGTTTTAAGGTGCCGCCTATCACAATACGCTATCTGAAATAGGAGCGACGTAAATTGAACAAATGTGATAGAGTTACCCTGAATTCTGATATTAACCATAATATAAAATGATCTTATCGGGTCTCTGATTACCCTATCAGAGAAGCTTAATAGTTCGTTTTTCTCGTCGTTTCATGCGCTTTATCATGCCGCCTAGCCCAATACGCTATCTGATGTTGGAGCGACGTAAATTGAACAAATGTGATAGAATTTCGATGAATTCTTATATTAACCATAATACAAAATGATTTAATCGGGTCTCCGATTGCCCTATCATAGAAGTTTAATAGTGCATTTTGCTCGGCATTTCATGCGCTTTAAGGTGCCGCTTATCCCAATACGCTATCTGGAATAGGAGCAACGAAAATTGAACAAATGTGATAGAATTTCGCGGAATTCTTATATTAACCATAATTTAAAATGATCTAATCGGGTCTGTGATTGCCCTATCATAGAAGGTTAGTAGTGCATTTTACTCGTCATTCCACGCCCTTTATGATGCCGCATAGCCGAGTACGCTTTCTGAAATTGGAGCTACGTAAATTGAACAAACGTGATAGAATTACGCAGTATTCTTATATTAACCATAATATAATACGATCTATTCGGGTCTCTGATTGCCCTATCATAGAAGTTTATTAGTGCATTTTACTCGCCATTTCATGCGCTTTAAGCTGCCGCCTAGCCCAATACGCTATCTGAAATAGGAGCGACGTAAACTGAACAAATGTGATAGAATTTCGCTAAATTCTGACTTTAACAATGATATAAAATGACCTAATCGGGTCTCTGATTGCCCTATCATAGAAGGTTAGTAGTGCATTTTACTCGTCAATCCACGCGCCGTAAGATGCCGCCTAGCCCAATACGCTATCTGAAATAGAAGCGACGTAAATTGAACAAATGCGATAGAATTGCGCAGAATTCTTATATTAACCATAATTTAAAATGATCTAATCGTGTCTGTGATTGCCCTATCATAGAAGTTTAATAGCTCATTTTACTCGACATTTCATGCGCTTTATGATGCCGCCTAGCCCAATACGCAATCTGAAATAGGAGCGATATAAATTGAACAAATGTGATAGAATTTCGCTGAATTCTTATATTAACCATAATTTAAAATGATCTAATCGGGTCTCTGATTGCCCTATCATAGAAGGTTAGTAGCGCATTTTACTCGTCACTCCACGTGCTTTAAGATGCCGCCTATCCCAATACGCTATCTGAAATAGAGCGACGTAAATTGAACAAATGCGATAGAATTGCGCAGAATTCTTATATTAACCATAATTTAAAACGATCTAATCGTGTCTGTGATTGCCCTATCATAGAAGTTTAATAGCTCATTTTACTCGACATTTCACGCGCTTTATGATGCCGCCTAGCCCAATACGCAATCTGAAATAGGAGCGATATAAATTGAACAAATGTGATAGAATTTCGCTGAATTCTTATATTAACCATAATATAAAATGATCTAATCGGGTGTCTGATTGCCCTATCATAGAAGTTTAATAGTGCATTTTGCTCGGCATATCATGCGCTTTAAGGTGCCGCTTATCCCAGTACGCTAGGTGAAGTTGGAGCGACGTAAATTGAACAAATGTGATAGAATTACGCTGAATTCTTATATTAATCATAATATCAGATGACCTAATCGGGTCTCTGACTGCCCTATCCGAGAAGTTTAGTATCGCATTTCACTCGACATTTCATGCGCTTTAAGATGCCGCCTCGCCCAATACGCTATCTGAAATAGGAGCGACGTACATTGAACAAATGTGATAGAATTACGCTGCATCCTTATATTAATCAAAACATATGATGACCTTATCGGGTCTCTGATTGCCCTATCCTAGAAATTTAGTAGTGCATTTTACTTGTCATTTCATGCGCTTTATGATGCCGCATAGCCCAATACGCTTTCTGAAATAGGAGCGACGTAAATTGAACAAATGTGATAAAATTACGTTCAATTCTTTTATTAACAACAATATAAAATGATCTAATAGGGACTCTGATGGTCCTATCATAGAAGTTTAACACTGCATTTTACTCGACGTTTCATGCGCTTTAAGATGCCACATAGCCCAATACGCTATCTGAAATAGGGGCGACGTAAACTGAACAAATGTGATAGAATAACGCTGAATTCTTATATTAACCATAATATAAAATGACCTAATCGGGTCTCTGATTGCCCTATCATAGAAGCTTAGTAGTGCATTTTATTCGCCATTTCATGCGCTTTAAGATGCCGCCTCGCCCAATACGCTATCTGAAATAGGAGCGACGTACATTGAACAAATGTGATAGAATTTCGCTGAATTCTTAAATTAACCGTAATATAAAATGATCTAATCGGGTCTCTGATAGCCCTATCATAGAAGGCTAGTAGTGCATTTTACTCGTCATTCGACGGGCTTTAAGATGCCGCCTAGCCCAATACGCTATCTGAAATAGGAGCGACGTAAATTGAACAAATGTGATAGAATTACGCTGCATCCTTATATTAATCAAAACATATGATGACCTTATCGGGTCTCTGATTGCCCTATCCTAGAAATTTAGTAGTGCATTTTACTTGTCATTTCATGCGCTTTATGATGCCGCATAGCCCAATACGCTTTCTGAAATAGGAGCGACGTAAATTGAACAAATGTGATAAAATTACGTTCAATTCTTTTATTAACAACAATATAAAATGATCTAATAGGGACTCTGATGGTCCTATCATAGAAGTTTAACAGTGCATTTTACTCGACGTTTCATGCGCTTTAAGATGCCACATAGCCCAATACGCTATCTGAAATAGGGGCGACGTAAACTGAACAAATGTGATAGAATAACGCTGAATTCTTATATTAACCATAATATAAAATGACCTAATCGGGTCTCTGATTGCCCTATCATAGAAGCTTAGTAGTGCATTTTATTCGCCATTTCATGCGCTTTGAGATGCCGCTTAGACCAATACGCTATATGAAATAGGAGCGACGTAAATTGAACAAATGTGGTAGAATTTCGCTGAATTCTTATATTAACCGTAATATAAAATGATCTAATCGGGTCTCTGCTTGCCCTACCCTAGAAGTTTAATATTACATTTTACTCGTCATTTCATGCCCTTTGAGATTCCGCTTAGCCCAATACGCTAACTGAAATAGGAGCGACGTAAATTGAACAAATGTGATATAATTTCGCTGAATTCTTATATTAACCAAAATATAAAATGATCTAATCGGGTCTCTGATTGCCCTATCATAGAAGTTTAATAGTATATTTTCCTCCCCATTCCACGCGCTTTAAGATGCCGCCTAGCCCAGTACGCTATCTGAAATAGGAGCGACGTAAATTGAACAAATGTGATATAATTTCGCTGAATTCTTATATTAACCAAAATACAAAATGATCTAATCGGGTCTCTGTTTGCCCTACCCTAGAAGTAGAGTAGTGCATTTTATTCGCCATTTCATGCGCTTTAAGATGCCGCTTAGCCCAATACGCTATCTGAAATAGGAGCGACGTTAATTGAACAAATGTGATAGAATTTCGCAGAATTCTTAAATTAACCATAATATAAAATGATCTAATCGGGTCTCTGTTTGCCCTACCCTAGAAGTAGAGTAGTGCATTTTGCTCGCCATGTCATGCGCTTTGAGATGCCGCTTAGCCCAATACGCTATCTGAAATAGGAGCGACGTAAATTGAACAAATGTGATAGAATTTCCCTGATTTCTAATATTAACCTTAATGTGAAATGATCTAATCGGGTCTCTGTTCGCCCTACCCTAGAAGTTTAATAGTGCATTTTACTCGCCATTCATGCGCTTTGAGATGCCGCTTAGCCCAATACGCTATCTGAATTAGGAGCGACGTAAATTGAACAAATGTGATAGAATTTCGCTGAATTCTTATATTAACCAAAATATAAAATGATCTAATCGGGTCTCTGATTGCCCTATCATAGAAGTTGAATAGTATATTTTCCTCCCCATTCCACGCGCTTTAAGATGCCGCCTAGCCCACTACGCTATCTGAAATAGGAGCGACGTTAATAGAACAAATGTGATAGAATTTCGCTGAATTCTTATATTAACCAAAATATAAAATGATCTAATTGTGTCTCTGATTGCCCTATCATAGAAGTTTAATAGTGCATTTTACTCGACATTCCACGCGCTTTAAGATGCCGCCTAGCCGAGTACGCTATCTGAAATAGGAACGACGTAAATTGTACAATTGTGATAGAATTTTGCTGAATTCTTAAATTAACCATAATATAAAATGGTCTACTCGGGTCTCTGTTTGCCCTACCCTAGAAGATTAATAGTGCATTTTGCTCGCCATGCCATGCGCTTTGAGATGCCGCTTAGCCCAATACGCTATCTGAAATAGGAGCGACGTAAATTGAACAAATGTGATAGACTTTCCCTGAATTCTTAAATTAACCATAATTTAAAATGATCTAATCGGGTCTCTGTTTGCCCTACCCCAGAAGTTTAATAGTGCATTTTGCTCGCCATGTCATGCGCTTCGAGATGCCGCTTAGCCCAATACGCTATCTGAAATAGGAGCGACGTTAATTGAACAAATGTGATAGAATTTCGCAGAATTCTAAAATTAACCATAATATAAAATGATCTAATCGGGTCTCTGTTTGCCCTACCCTAGAAGTTTAATAATGCATTTTACTCGTTATTTCATGCGCTTTGATATGCCGCTTAGCCCAATACGCTGTCTGAAATAGGAGCGACGTAAATTGAACAAATGTGATAGACTTTCCCTGAATTCTTAAATTAACCATAATTTAAAATGATCTAATCGGGTCTCTGTTTGCCCTACCCTAGAAGTTTAATAGTGCATTTTGCTCGCCATGTCATGCGCTTTGAGATGCCGCTTAGCCCAATACGCTATCTGAAATAGGAGCGACGTTAATTGAACAAATGTGATAGAATTTCGCTGAATTCTTATATTAACCAAAATATAAAATGATCTAATCAGGTCTCTGATTGTCCTATCATAGAAGTTTAATAGTGCATTTTACTCTCCATTCCACGCCTTTTAAGATGCCGCCTAGTCCAGTACGCTATCTGAAATAGGAGCGACGTTAATTGAACAAATGTGATAGAATTTCCCTGAATTCTAATATTAACCTTAAAGTGAAATGATCTAATCGGGTCTCTGTTCGCCCTACTCTATAATTTTAATAGTCCATTTCACTCGCCATTTCATGCGCTTTGAGATGCCGCTTAGCCCAATACGCTATCTGAAATTGGAGCGACGTAAATTGAACAAATGTGATAGAATTTCCCAGAATTCTTATATTAACCTTAATGTAAAATGATCTAATCGGGTCTCTGTTCGCTCTACCCTGGAAGTTTAATAGTGCATTTCACTCGTCATTTCATGCGCTTTGAGATGCCGCTTAGCCCAATACGCTATCTGAAATTGGAGCGACGTAAATTGAACAAATGTGATAGGATTTCCCTGAATTCTTATATTAACCTTAATGTAAAATGATCTAATCGGGTCTCTGTTCGCTCTACCCTGGAAGTTTAATAGTGCATTTCACTCGTCATTTCATGCGCCTTGAGATGCCGCCTAGCCCACTACACTATCTGAAATAGGAGCGACGTTAATTGAACAAATGTGATAGAATTTCGCAGAATTCTAAAATTAACCATAATATAAAATGATCTAATCGGGTCTCTGTTTGCCCTACCCTAGAAGTTTAATAATGCATTTTACTCGTTATTTCATGCGCTTTGATAAGCCGCTTAGCCCAATACGCTGTCTGAAATAGGAGCGACGTTAATTGAACAAATGTGATAGAATTTCGCCGAATTCTTATATTAACCAAAATATAAAATGATCTAATCGGGTCTCTGATTGCCCTATCATAGAAGCTTAATAGTGCATTTTACTCGCCATTCCACGCGCTTTAAGATGCCGCCTAGCCCAATACGCTATCTGAAATAAGAGCGACGTAAATTGAACACATGTGATAGAATTTCCCTGAATTCTTATATTAACATTAATGTAAAATGATCTAATCGGGTCTCTGTTCGCTCTACCCTGGAAGTTTAAATGTGCATTTCACTCGTCATTTCATGCGCTTTGAGATGCCGCTTAGTCCAATACGCTATCTGAAATAGGAGCGACGTAAATTGAACAAATGTGATACAATTTCGCTGAATTCTTATATTAACCAAAATATAAAATGATCTAATCGGGTCTCTGATTGCCCTATCATAGCAGTTGAATAGTTTATTTTCCTCCCCATTCCACGCCCTTTAAGATGCCGCCTAGCCCACTACGCTATCTGAAATAGGAGCGACGTTAATTGAACAAATGTGATAGAATTTCGCTGAATTCTTATATTAACCAAAATATAAAATGATCTAATCGGGTCTCTGATTGCCGTATCATAGAAGTTTAATAGTGCATTTTACTCGCCATTCCACGCGCTTTAAGATGCCGCCTAGCCCAGTACGCTATCTGAAATAGGAACGACGTAAATTGTACAATTGTGATAGAATTTTGCTGAATTCTTAAATTAACCATAATATAAAATGATCTAATCGGGACTCTGTTCGCCCTACCCTAGAAGTTTAATAGTGCATTTCACTCGTCATTTCATGCGCTTTGAGATGCCGCTTAGCCCAATACGCTATCTGAAATAGGAGCGACGAAAATTGAACAAATGTGATAGACTTTCCCTGAATTCTTAAATTAACTATAATATAAAATGATCTAATCGGGTCTCTGCTTGCCCTACCCTAGAAGGTTAATAGTGCATTTTGCTCGCCATGTCATGCGCTTTGAGATGCCGCTTAGCCCAATACGCTATCTGAAATAGGAGCGACGTAAATTGAACAAATGTGATAGAATTTCGCCGAATTCTTATATTAACCAAAATATAAAATGATCTAATCAGGTCTCTGATTGCCCTATCATAGAGGATTAATAGTGCATTTTACTCTCCATTCCACGCCTTTTAAGATGCCGCCTAGTCCAGTACGCTATCTGAAATAGGAGCGACGTAAATTGAACAAATGTGATAGAATTTCCATGAATTCTTATATTAACCTTAATGTAAAATAATCTAATCGGGTCTCTGTTCGCCCTACCCTAGAAGTTTAATAGTGCGTTTCACTCGTCATTTCATGCGCTTTGAGATGCCGCAAGCCCAATGCGCTATCTGAAATAGGAGCGATGTGAATTGAACAAATGTGATAGAATTACGCCGAATTCTTATATTAACCATAATATAAAATGATCTAATCGGGTCTCTGATTGCTCTATCATAGAAGTTTAATAGTGCATTTTGCTCGGCATTTCATGCGCTTTAAGATGCCGCTTATCCCTATATGCTATCTGAAGTTGGAGCAACGTAAATTGAACAAATGTGATAGAATTACGCTGAATTCTTATATTAATCATAATATAAGATGACCTAATCGGGTCTCTGTTCGCCCTACCCTAGAAGTTTAATAGAGCATTTTACTCGATATTTCATGCGCTTTAAGATGCCACCTAGCGCAACACGCTTTCTGAAATAGGAGCGACGTCAATTGAAAAAATGTAATAGAATTACGCTGAATTCTTATATTAATCATAATATAAGATGACCTAATCGGGTCTCTGATTGCCCTATCCTAGAAGTTTAATAGTGCATTTTACTCGACATTCCATGCGCTTTAAGGCGCCGCTTAGCCTAATACGCTATCTGAAATAGGAGCGACGTAAATTGGACAAATGTGATAGAATTTCGCTGAATTCTTAAATTAACCATAATATAAAATGATCTAATCGGGTCTCTGTTTGCCCTACCCTAGAAGTTTAATAGTGCATTTTACTCGTCATTACACGCGCTTTAAGATGCCGCCTAGCCCAATACGGTATCTGAAATAGGAGCGACGTAAATTGAAAAAATGTAATAGAATTACGCTGAATTCTTATATTAATCATAATATAAGATGACCTAATCGGGTCTCTGATTGCCCTATCATACAAGTTTAATAGTTCATTGTACTCGTCATTTCATGCGCTTTAAGGCGCCGCTTAGCCTAATACGCTATCTGAAATAGGAGCGACGTAAATTGGACAAATGTGATAGAATTTCGATGAATTCTTATATTAACCAATACATAAAATGATCTAATCGGGTCTCTGATTGCCCTATCCTAGAAGTTTAATAGTTCATTTTACTCGCCATTCCACGCGCTTTAAGATGCCGCCTAGCCCAGTGCGCTGTCTGAAATAGGAGCGACGTAAATTGAACATATGTGATAGAATGTTGCTGAATTCTTAAATTCACCATAATATAAAATGATCTAATCGGGTCTCTGTTTGCCCTATCCTAGAAGTTTAATAGTGCATTTTACTCGCCATTTCATGCGCCTTGAGATGCCGCTTAGCCCAATACGCTATCTGAAATAGGTGCGACGTAAATTGAACAAATGTGATAGCATTTCGCTGAATCCTTATATTAACCAAAATATAAAATGATCTAATCGGGTCTCTGATTCCCTATCATAGACGTTTAATAGTGCATTTTACTCGCCATTCCACGCGCTTTAAGATGCCGCCTAGTCCAGTACGTTGTCTGAAATAGGAGCGACGTAAATTGTACAAATGTGACAGAATTTTGCTGAATTCTTAAATTAACCATAATATAAAATGATATAATCGGGTCTCTGTTTGCCCTACCCTACTAGTTTAATAGTGCATTTTACTCGCCATGTCATGCTCTTTGAGATGCCGCTTAGCCCAATACGCTATCAGAAATAGGAGCGACGTAAATTGAACAAATGTGATAGAATTTTGCTGAATTCTTAAATTCACCATAATATAAAATGATCTAATCGGGTCTCTGTTTGCCCTACACTAGAAGTTTAACAGTGCATTTTACTCGCCATTTCATGCGCTTTGAGATGCCTCTTAGCCCAATACGCTATCTGAAATATGAGCGACGTAAATTGAACAAATGTGATAGAATTTCGCTGAATCCTTATATTAACCAAAATATAAAATGATCTAATCGGGTCTCTGATTCCCTATCATAGAAGTTTAATAGTGCATTTTACTCGCCATTCCACGTGCTTTAAGATGCCGCCTAGCCCAGTACGCTATCTGAAATAGAAGCGACGTAAATTGTACAAATGTGATAGAATTTTGATGAATTCTTAAATTAACCATAATATAAAATGATCTAATCGGGTCTCTGTTTGCCCTACCCCAGAAGTTTCATAGTGCATTTTACTCGCCATTCCACGCGCTTTAAGAGGCCTGCTAGCACAGTATGCTATCTGAAATACGAGCGACGTAAGTTGAACAAATGTGATAGAATTACGCTGCATTCTTATATTAACCAAAATATAAAATGATCTAATCGGGTCTCTGATTGCCCTATCATAGAAGGTTAACAGTGCATTTTACTCGCCATTCCACGCGCTTTAAGATGCCGTCGAGCCCAGTAGGCTATCTGAAATAGGAGCGACGTAAGTTGAACAAATGTGATAGAATTACGCTGAATTCTTAAATTCACCATAATATAAAATGATCTAATCGTGTCTCCGTTTGCCCTACACTAGAAGTTTAACAGTGCATTTTACTCGCCATTTCATGCGCTTTGAGATGCCGCCTAGCCCAATACGCTATCTGAAATAGGAGCGACGTAAATTGAACAAATGTGATAGAATTTCGCTGAATTCTTAAATTAACCATAATATAAAATGATCTAATCGGGTCTCTGATTGCCCTATCATAGGAGTTTATTACTGCATTTTACTCGCCATTCCATGCGCTTTAACATGCCGCCTAGCCCAGTACGCTATCTGAAATAGGAGCGACGTGAGTTGAGCAAATGTGATAGAATTACGCTGAATTCTTATATTAACCGTAATATAAAATGATCTAATCGGGTCTCTGTTTGCGTTACCCGAGAAGTTTAATAGTGAATGTTACTCGCCATTTCATGCGCTTTGAGATGCCGCTTAGCCCAATACGCTATCTGAAATAGGAGCGACGTAATTTGAACATATGTGATAGAATTTCGCTGAATTCTTATATTAACCAAAATATAAAATGATCTAATCGGGTCTCTGATTGCCAAATCATAGAAGATTAATAGTGAATTGTACTCGCCATTCCACGCGCTTTAAGATACCGTCTGGCCCAGTACGCTATCTGAAATAGGAGCGACGTAAATTGAACAAATGTGATAAAATTTCGCTGAATTCTTATTTTAACCATAATATAAGATGACCTAATCTGGTCTCTGATTGCCCTACCCGAGAAGTCTAGGAGTGCATTTTACTCGTCATTTCATGCACTTTAAGGTGCCGCCTAGCCCACTACGCTATCTGAAATAGGAGCGACACAAATTGAACAAATGTGATAAAATTACGTTGAATTCTTATATTAACAATATTATAAAATGATCTAATCGGGTCTCTGATTGCCCTATCATAGAAGTTTAATAGTGCATTTTACTCGCCATATCATGCGCTTTAAGGCGCCGGTTAGCCCAATACGCTATCTGAAATAGGGGCGACGTAAATTGAACAAATGTGATAAAATTTCGCTGAATTCTTATATTAACCATAATATAAGGTGACCTAATCGGGTCTCTGATTGCCCTACCCGAGAAGTTTAGTAGTGCATTTTACTTGTCATTTCATGCGCTTTAAGGAGCCGCCTAGCCCAATACGCTATCTGAAATTGGAGCGACATAAATTGAACAAATGTAATTAAATTACGTTGAATTCTTATATTAACAATAATATAAAATGATCTAATCGGGTCTCTGATTGCCCTATCATAGAAGTTTGATAGTGCATTTTACTCGCCACTTCATGCGCTTTAAGGTGTCGCTTAGCCCAATACGCTATCTGAAATAGGAGCGACATAAATTGAACAAATGTGATTGAATTTCGCTGAATTCTTATATTAACCATAATATAGAATGATCTAATCGGGTCTTTGATTGTCCTATCATAGAAGGTTAGTAGTGCATTTTACTCGTCATTCCACGCGCTTTAAGATGCCGCCCAGCCCGATACGCTATCTGAAGTAGGAGCGACGTAAATTGGACAAATGTGATAGAATTTCGCTGTATTCTTAAATTAACCATAATATAAAATGATCTGATCGGGTCTCTGTTTGCCCTACCCTAGAAGTTTAATAGTGCATTTTACTCGACATTTCATCCGCTTTAAGATGCCGCCTAGGCCCAATACGCTATCTGAAATTGGAGCTACGTAAATTGAACAAACGTGATGGAATTACGCAGAATTCTTATATTAAGCATAATATAGAATGATCTAATCGGGTCTTTGATTGTCCTATCATAGAAGGTTAGTAGTGCATTTTACTCGTCATTCCACGCGCTTTAAGATGCCGCCCAGCCCGATACGCTATCTGAAGTAGGAGCGACGTAAATTGGACAAATGTGATAGAATTTCGCTGTATTCTTAAATTAACCATAATATAAAATGATCTGATCGGGTCTCTGTTTGCCCTACCCTAGAAGTTTAATAGTGCATTTTACTCGACATTTCATCCGCTTTAAGATGCCGCCTAGGCCCAATACGCTATCTGAAATTGGAGCTACGTAAATTGAACAAACGTGATGGAATTACGCAGAATTCTTATATTAAGCATAATATAATACAATCTATTCGGTTCTCTGATTGCCCTATCATAGAAGTTTAATAGTGCATTTTACTCGACATTTCATGCGCTTTAAGATGCCGCCTAGTCCAATGCGCTATCTGAAATTGGAGCTACGTAAATTGAACAAACGTGATAGAATTACGCAGAATTCTTATATTAACCATAATATAATACGATCTATTCGGTTCTCTGATTGCCCTATCATAGAAGTTTAATAGGGCACTTTACTCGTCATTTCATGCGCTTTAAGGTGCCGCTTAGCCCAATACGCTATCTGAAATAGGGGCGACGTAAATTGAACAAATGTGATAAAATTTCGCTGAATTCTTATATTAACCATAATATAAGGTGACCTAATCGGGTCTCTGATTGCCCTACCCGAGAAGTTTAGTAATGCATTTTACTCGTCATTTCATGCGCTTTAAGGAGCCGCCTAGCCCAATACGCTATCTGAAATTGGAGCGACATAAATTGAACAAATGTAATTTAATTACGTTGAATTCTTATATTAACAATAATATAAAATGATCTAATCGGGTCTCTGATTGCCTTATCATAGAAGTTTGATAGTGCATTATACTCGCAACTTCATGCGCTTTAAGGTGCCGCTTAGCCCAATACGCTATCTGAAATAGGAGCGACGTAAATTGAACAAATGTGATTGAATTTCGCTGAATTCTTATATTAACCATAATATAAGATGACCTAATCGGGACTCTGATTGCCCTATCCATGAAGTTTAATAGTGCATTTTACTCAACATTTCATGCGCTTTAAGATGCCGCATAGCACAATACGCTATCTGAAATTGGAGCTACGTAAATTGAACAAACCTGATAGAATTTCGCAGAATTCTTCTATTAACCATAATATAATACGATCTATTCGGGTCTCCGATTGCCCTATCATAGAAGTTTAATAGTGCATTTTACCCGTCATTTCATGCGCTTGAAGGTGCCGCTTAGCCCAATACGCTATCTATAATTGGAGCTACGTAAATTGACAAAATGTGATAGAGTTACGACGAATTCTTAAATTAACCATAATATAAGATGACCTAATCGGGTCTCTGATTGCCCTATCCTAGAAGTTTAGTGGTGCATTTTACTCGACATTTCATGCGCTTTAAGATGCCGCCTATCTCAATACGCTATCTGAAATAGAAGCAAAGTAAATTGAACAAATGTGATAGAATTACGCAGAATTCTTATATTAACCATAATATAATATGATCTATTCGGGTCTCTGATTGCCCTATCATAGAAGTTTAACAGTGCATTTTACTCGTCATTTCATGCGCTTTAATGTGCCGCCTCGCCCAATACGCTATCTGAAATAGGAGCGACATAAATTTGACAAATGTGATAGAATTACGCAGATTTCTTATATTAACCATAATATAGAATGATCTAATCGGGTCTTTGATTGCCCTATCATAGAATGTTAGCAGTACATTTCACTCATCATTCCACGCGCTTTAAGATGCCGCTTAGCCCAATACGCTATCTGAAATAGGAGCGACGTAAATTGAACAAATGTAATAGAATTTCGGTGAATTCTTAAATTAACCATAATATAAAATGATCTGATCGGGTCTCTGTTTGCCCTAATCTAGAAGTTTAATAGTGCATTTTACTCGACATTTCATGCGATTTAAGATGCCACCTAGCCCATTTTTCTATCTGAAATAGGGGCGACGTAAATTGAACGAATGTGATAAAATTTCGCTGAATTCTTATATTAACCATAATATAAGATGACCTAATCGGTTCACTGATTGACCTACCCGAGAAGTCTAGGAGTGCATTTTACTCGTCATGTCGTGCGCTTTAAGGTGCCGCCTAGCCCACTACGCTATCTGAAATAGGAGCGACACAAATTGAACAAATGTGATAGAATTACGCAGAATTCTTATATTAACCATAATATAGAATGATCTCATCGGGTCTTTGATTGCCCTATCATAGAAAGTTAGTAGCGCATTTTACTCGTCATTCCACGCGCTTTAAGATGCCGCCTAGCCCAATACGCTATCTGAAATAGGAGCGACGTAAATTGAACAAATGTGATAGAATTACGCAGAATTCGTATATTAACCATAATATAATACGATCTATTCGGGTCTCTGATTACCCTATCATAGGAGTTTAATAGTGCATGTTACTCACCATTTCATGCGCTTTAAGGTGCCGCTTGGCCCAATACGCTATCTGAAATAGGAGCGACGTAAATTGAACAAATGTGATAGAATTTCGCTGAATTCATAAATTAACCATAATATGAAATGATCTAATCGGGTCTCTGTTTGCCCTACCCTAGAAGTTTAATAGTGCATTTTACTCGCCATTTCTTGCAGTTTGAGATGCCGCTTAGCCCAATAGGCTATCTGAAATAGGAGCTACGTAAGTTGAACAAATGTCACAGAATTACGCTGAATTCTTAAATTAATCATAATATACAATGATCTAATCGGGTCTCTGTTTGCCCTATCGCAGAAGTTTAATAGTGCATTTTACTCGACATTTCATTCGCATGAAGATGCCACCTAGCCCAATACGCTATCTGAAATTGGAGCTACATACATTGAACAAACGTGATAGAATTACGCAGAATTCTTATATTAACCATAATATAATACGATCTATTCGGTTCTCTGATTGCCCTATCATAGAAGTTTAATAGTGCATTTTCCTCGTCATTTCATGCGCTTTAAGGGGCCGACTACCCCAATACGCTATCTGAAATAGGAGCGATATAAATTGAACAAATGTGATAAAATTACGTTGAATTCTTATATTAACAATATTATAAAATGATCTAATCGGGTCTCTGATTGCCCTATCATAGAAGCTTGATAGTGCATTTTACTCGTCACTTCATGCGCTTTAATTTGCCGCTTAGCCCAATACGCTATCTGAAATAGGACCGACGTAAATTGAACAAATGTGATAAAATTTCGCTGAATTCTTATATTAACCATAATATAAGATGACCTAATCGGGTCTCTGATTGCCCTATCCGAGAAGTTTAGTAGTGCATTTTACTCGACATTTCATGCGCTTTCAGATGCCGCCTAGTCCAATACGCTATCTGAAATTGGAGCTACGTAAATTGAACAAACGTGATAGAATTACGCAGAATTCTCATATTAACCATAATATAATACGATCTATTCGGTTCTCTGATTGCCCTATCATAGAAGTTTAATAGTGCATGTTACTCATCATTTCATGCGCATTAAGGTGCCGCTTGGCCCAATACGCTATCTGAAATAGGAGCGACGTAAATTGAACAAATGTGATAAAATTACGCTGCAGTCTTATATTAACAATAATATAAAATGATATAATCGGGTCTCTGATTGCCCTATCATAGAAGTTTAATGGTGCATTTTACACGTCATTTCATGTGCTTTAAGGTGCCGTTTAGCCCAATACGCTATCTGAAATAGGAAAGACGTAAATTGAACAAATGTGATAGTAATTCGCTGAATTCTTATATTAACCATAATATAAAATGATCTAATGGGGTCTCTGATTGACCAATCCGAGAAGTTCAGTAGTGAACATCACTCGTCATTCCACGCGCTTTAAGATGCCGCTTAGCCCAATACGCTATCTGAAGTAGGAGCGACGTAAGTTGAACAAATGTGATAGAATATCGATGAATTCTTATATTAACCAATACATAAAATGATATAATCGGGTCTCTGATTGCCCTATCATAGAAGCTTAATAGTGCATTTTACACGTCAGTTCATGCGCTTTAAGGTGCCGCTTAGCCCAATACGCTATCTGAAATAGGAGCGACGTAAATTGAACAAATGTGATAGAATATCGCTGAATTCTTATATTAACCATAATATGAAATGATCTAATCGGGTCTCTGATTGCCCTATCATAGAAGGTTAGAAGTGCATTTTACTCGACATTCCACGCGCTTTAAGATGCCGCCTAGCCCAATACGCTATCTAAAATAGGAGCGACGTAAATTGAACAAATGTGATAGAATAACGCTGAATTCTTATATTAACCATAATATAATACGATCTATTCGGGTCTCTGATTGCCCTATCATAGAAGTTTAATAGTGCATTTTACTCGACATTTCTTGCGCTTTAAGATGCCGCCTAGTCCAATACGCTATCTGAAATTGGAGCTACGTAAATTGAACAAATGTGATAGAATTACGCCGAATTCTTATATTAACCATAATATAAAATGATCTAATCGGGTCTCTGATTGCTCTATCATAGAAGTTTAATAGTGCATTTTGCTCGGCATTTCATGCGCTTTAAGATGCCGCTTATCCCTATATGCTATCTGAAGTTGGAGCAACGTAAATTGAACAAATGTGATAGAATTACGCTGAATTCTTATATTAATCATAATATAAGATGACCTAATCGGGTCTCTGTTTGCCCTACCCTAGAAGTTTAATAGAGCATTTTACTCGATATTTCATGCGCTTTAAGATGCCACCTAGCGCAATACGCTTTCTGAAATAGGAGCGACGTCAATTGAAAAAATGTAATAGAATTACGCTGAATTCTTATATTAATCATAATATAAGATGACCTAATCGGGTCTCTGATTGCCCTATCCTAGAAGTTTAATAGTGCATTTTACTCGACATTCCATCCGCTATAAGATGCCGCCTATCCCAATACGCTACCTGAAATAGGAGCGACGTAAATTGAACAAATGTGATAGAATTTCGCTGAATTCTTAAATTAACCATAATATAAAATGATCTAATCGGGTCTCTGTTTGCCCTACCCTAGAAGTTTAATAGTGCATTTTACTCGTCATTACACGCGCTTTAAGATGCCGCCTAGCCCAATACGGTATCTGAAATAGGAGCGACGTAAATTGAAAAAATGTAATAGAATTACGCTGAATTCTTATATTAATCATAATATAAGATGACCTAATCGGGTCTCTGATTGCCCTATCATAGAAGTTTAATAGTTCATTTTACTCGTCATTTCATGCGCTTTAAGGCGCCGCTTAGCCTAATACGCTATCTGAAATAGGAGCGACGTAAATTGGACAAATGTGATAGAATTTCGCTGAATTCTTATATTAACCATAATATAAGATCACCTACTCGGGTCTCTGATTGCCCTATCCGAGAAGTTTAGTAGTGCATTTTACTCGACATTTCATGCGCTTTAAGATGCCTCCTAGCCCAATATGCTATCTGAAATAGAAGCGACGTAAATTGAACAAATGTGATAGAATTTCGATGAATTCTTATATTAACCAATACATAAAATGATCTAATCGGGTCTCTGATTGCCCTATCATAGAAGCTTAATAGTGCATTTTACACGTCAGTTCATGCGCTTTAAGGTGCCGCTTAGCCCAATACGCTATCTGAAATAGGAGCGACGTAAATTGAACAAATGTGATAGAATTTCGCTGAATTCTTATATTAACCATAATATAAAATGATCTAATCGGGCCTCTGATTGCCCTATCATAGAAGGTTAGTAGTGCATTTTACTCGCCATTCCACGCGCTTTAAGATGCCGCCTAGCCCAATACGCTATCTGAAATAGGAGCGACGTAAATAGAACAAGTTTGATAGATTTACGCTGCATCCATATATTAATCATAATATAAGATGACCTAATCAGGTCTCTGATTGCCCTATCCGAGAACTTTAGTAGTGAATTTTACTCGTCATTTCATGCGCTTTATGGTGCCGCCTATTCCAATACGCTATCTGAAATAGGAGCGACGTAAATTGAACAAATGTGGTAGAATATCGCTGAATTCTTATATTAACCATAATATGAAATGATCTAATCGGGTCTCTGATTGCCCTATCATAGAAGGTTAGAAGTGCATTTTGCTCGACATTCCACGCGCTTTAAGATGCCGCCTAGCCCAATACGCTATCTAAAATAGGAGCGACGTAAATTGAACAAATGTGATAGAATAACGCTGAATTCTTATATTAACCATAATATAATACGATCTATTCTGGTCCCTGATTGCTCTATCATAGAAGTTTAATAGTGCATTTTGCTCGGCATTTCATGCGCTTTAAGATGCCGCTTATCCCTATATGCTATCTGAAGTTGGAGCAACGTAAATTGAACAAATGTGATAGAATTACGCTGAATTCTTATATTAATCATAATATAAGATGACCTAATCGGGTCTCTGTTTGCCCTACCCTAGAAGTTTAATAGAGCATTTTACTCGATATTTCATGCGCTTTAAGATGCCACCTAGCCCAATACGCTTTCTGAAATAGGAGCGACGTCAATTGAAAAAATGTAATAGAATTACGCTGAATTCTTATATTAATCATAATATAAGATGACCTAATCGGGTCTCTGATTGCCCTATCCTAGAAGTTTAATAGTGCGTTTTACTCGACATTCCATGCGCTATAAGATGCCGCCTATCCCAATACGCTACCTGAAATAGGAGCGACGTAAATTGAACAAATGTGATAGAATTTCGCTGAATTCTTAAATTAACCATAATATAAAATGATGTAATCGGGTCTCTGTTTGCCCTACCCTAGAAGTTTAATAGTGCATTTTACTCGTCATTACACGCGCTTTAAGATGCCGCCTAGCCCAATACGGTATCTGAAATAGGAGCGACGTAAATTGAAAAAATGTAATAGAATTACGCTGAATTCTTATATTAATCATAATATAAGATGACCTAATCGGGTCTCTGATTGCCCTATCATAGAAGTTTAATAGTTCATTTTACTCGTCATTTCATGCGCTTTAAGGCGCCGCTTAGCCTAATACGCTATCTGAAATAGGAGCGACGTAAATTGGACAAATGTGGTAGAATTTCGCTGAATTCTTATATTAACCATAATATAAGATGACCTACTCGGGTCTCTGATTGCCCTATCCGAGAAGTTTAGTAGTGCATTTTACTCGACATTTCATGCGCTTTAAGATGCCTCCTAGCCCAATATGCTATCTGAAATAGAAGCGACGTAAATTGAACAAATGTGATAGAATAACGCTGAATTCTTATATTAACCATAATATAAAATGATCTAATCGGGTCTCTGATTGCTCTATCGTAGAAGTTTAATAGTGCATTTTCGCGGCATTTTATGCGCTTTAAGGTGCCGCTTATCCCTATATGCTATCTGAAGTTGGAGCAACGTAAATTGAACAAATGTTATAGAATTTCGCTGAATTCTTATATTATCCATAATATAAAATGATCTAATCGGGTCTCTGATTGCCCTATAATAGAAGGTTGGTAGTGCATTTTACTCGTCATTTCATGCGCTTAAAGGTGCCGCCTAGCCCAACACGCTATCTGAAATTGGTGCTACGTAAATTGAACAAGTGTGATAGAATAACGCTGAATTCTTATATTAACCATAATATAAAATGATCTAATCGGGTCTCTGATTGCTCTATCATAGAAGTTTAATAGTGCATTTTGCTCGGCATTTCATGCGCTTTAAGGTTCCGCTTATCCCTATATGCTATTTGAAGTTGGAGCAACGTAAATTGAACAAATGTGATAGAATTACGCAGAATTCTTATATTAACCATAATATAATATGATCTATTCGGGTCTCTGATTGCCCTGTCATAGAAGTTTAATAGTGCATTTTACTCGTCATTTCATGCGCTTTAAGGTGCCGCCTAGCCCAATACGCTATCTGAAATAGGAGCGACGTAAATTGAACAAATGTGACAGAAATACACTGAATTCTTATATTAACCATAATATAAAATGATCTAATGGGGTCTCTGATTACCCTTTCATAAAAGTTTAATAGTGCATTTTACTCGTCATTTCATGCGCTTTAAGGTGCCGCCTATTCCAATACGCTATCTGAAATTGGAGCTACGTAAATTGAACAAATGTGATAGAATTTCGCAGAATTCTTATATTAACCATAATATAATACGATCTATTCGGGTCTCTGATTGCCCTATCATAGAAGTTTAATAGTGCATTTTACTCGACATTTCATGCGCTTTAAGATGCCGCCTAGTCCAATACGCTATCTGAAATTGGAGCTACGTAAATTGAACAAATGTGATAGAATTACGCCGAATTCTTATATTAACCATAATATAATACGATATATTCGGGTCTCTGATTGCGCTATCATAGAAGTTTAATAGTGCATTTTACTCGTCATTTCATGCGCTTTAAGGTGCCGCGTAGCCCAATACGCTATCTGAAATAGGAGCGACATATATTGAACAAATGTGATAAAATTACGTTGAATTCATATATTAACAATAATAGAAAATGATCTAATCGGGTCTCTGATTGCCCTATCATAGAAGTTTAATAGTGCATATTACTCGTCATTTCATGCGCTTTAAGGCGCCGCTTAGCCTCATACGCTATCTGAAATAGGAGCGACGTAAATTGAACAAGTGTGATAAAGTTTCGCTGAATTCTTATATTAACCATAATATAATATGATCTAATCGGGTCTCTGATTGCCCTATCCTAGAAGTTTAGTAGTGCATTTTACACGACATTTCATGCGCTTTAAGATGCCGCTTAGCCCAATACGCTATCTGAAGTAGGAGCGACGTAAATTGAACAAATGTGATAGAATAACGCTGAATTCTTATATTAACCATAATATAAAATGATCTAATCGGGTCTCTGATTGCCCTATCATAGAAGTTTAATAGTGCATAGTACTCGTCATTTCATGCGCTTTAAGGTGCAGCCTAGCCAAATATGCTATCTGAAATTGGAACTACGTAAATTGAACAAGTGTGAGTGAGTTTCGCTGAATTCTTAAATTAACCATAATATAAAATGATCTAGTCGGGTCTCTGATTGCCCTATCATAGAAGTTTAATAGTGCAGTTTACTCGTCATTTCATGCGCTTTAAGGTGCCGCCTATCCCAGTACGATCTGAAATAGGAGCGACATAAATTGAACAAATGTGATAGAATTACGCAGAATTCTTATATTAACCATAATATAATACGATGTATTCGGGTCTCTGATTGCCCTATCATAGAAGTTTAATAGTGCATTTTACTCGACATTTCATGCGCTTTAAGATGCCGCCTAGCCCAACACGCTATCTGAAATTGGAGCTACGTAAATTGAACAAGTGTGATAAAGTATCGCTGAATTCTTATATTAACCATAATATAAGATGACCTAATTGGTCTCTGTGAGCCCTATCCGAGAAGTTTAGCAGTGCATTTTACTCGACATATCATGCGCTTTAAGATGCCGCCTAGCCCAATACGCTATCTGAAATTGGAGCTACGTAAATTGAACAAACGTGATAGAATTACGCAGAATTCTTATATTAACCATATTATAAGATGACCTAATCGGGTCTCTGATTGCCCTATCCGAGAAGCTTAGGAGTGTATTTTACTCGACATTTCATGCGCTTCGAGATGCCGCCTGGCCCAATACGCTATCTGAAATAGGGGCGACGTAAATTGAACAAATGTGATAGAATTACGCAGAATTCTTATATTAACCATAATATAATACGATCTATTCGGGTCTCTGATTGCCCTATCATAGAAGTTTAATAGTGCATTTTACTCGACATTTCATGCGCTTTAAGTTGCCGCCTAGTCCAATACGCTATCTGAAATTGGAGCTACGTAAATTGAACAAATGTGATAGAATTACGCCGAATTCTTATATTAACCATAATATAATACGATATATTCGGGTCTCTGATTGCCCTATCATAGAAGTTTAATAGTGCATTTTACTCGTCATTTCATGCGCTTTAAGGTGCCGCGTAGCCCATTACGCTATCTGAAATAGGAGCGACATATATTCAACAAATGTGATAAAATTACGTTGAATTCTTATATTAACAATAAAAGAAAATGATTTAATCGGGTCTCTGATTGCCCGATCATAGAAGTTTAATAGTGCATATTACTCGTCATTTCATGCGCTTTAAGGCGCCGCTTAGCCTAATACGCTATCTGAAATAGGAGCGACGTAAATTGAACAAATGTGATAGAATTTCGCTGAATTCTTATATTATCCATAATATAAAATGATCTAATCGGGTCTCTGATTGCCCTATAATAGAAGGTTGGTAGTGCATTTTACTCGTCATTTCATGCGCTTAAAGGTGCCGCCTAGCCCAATACGCTATCTGAAATTGGTGCTACGTAAATTGAACAAGTGTGATAGAATAACGCTGAATTCTTATATTAACCATAATATAAAATGATCTAATCGGGTCTCTGATTGCTCTATCATAGAAGTTTAATAGTGCATTTTGCTCGGCATTTCATGCGCTTTAAGGTTCCGCTTATCCCTATATGCTATTTGAAGTTGGAGCAACGTAAATTGAACAAATGTGATAGAATTACGCAGAATTCTTATATTAACCATAATATAATATGATCTATTCGGGTCTCTGATTGCCCTGTCATAGAAGTTTAATAGTGCATTTTACTCGTCATTTCATGCGCTTTAAGGTGCCGCCTAGCCCAATACGCTATCTGAAATAGGTGCGACGTAAATTGAACAAATGTGACAGAAATACACTGAATTCTTATATTAACCATAATATAAAATGATCTAATGGGGTCTCTGATTACCCTTTCATAAAAGTTTAATAGTGCATTTTACTCGTCATTTCATGCGCTTTAAGGTGCCGCCTATTCCAATACGCTATCTGAAATTGGAGCTACGTAAATTGAACAAATGTGATAGAATTTCGCAGAATTCTTATATTAACCATAATATAATACGATCTATTCGGGTCTCTGATTGCCCTATCATAGAAGTTTAATAGTGCATTTTACTCGACATTTCATGCGCTTTAAGATGCCGCCTAGTCCAATACGCTATCTGAAATTGGAGCTACGTAAATTGAACAAATGTGATAGAATTACGCCGAATTCTTATATTAACCATAATATAATACGATATATTCGGGTCTCTGATTGCGCTATCATAGAAGTTTAATAGTGCATTTTACTCGTCATTTCATGCGCTTTAAGGTGCCGCGTAGCCCAATACGCTATCTGAAATAGGAGCGACATATATTGAACAAATGTGATAAAATTACGTTGAATTCATATATTAACAATAATAGAAAATGATCTAATCGGGTCTCTGATTGCCCGATCATAGAAGTTTAATAGTGCATATTACTCGTCATTTCATGCGCTTTAAGGCGCCGCTTAGCCTCATACGCTATCTGAAATAGGAGCGACGTAAATTGAACAAGTGTGATAAAGTTTCGCTGAATTCTTATATTAACCATAATATAGAATGATCTAATCGGGTCTCTGATTGCCCTATCCTAGAAGTTTAGTAGTGCATTTTACACGACATTTCATGCGCTTTAAGATGCCGCTTAGCCCAATACGCTATCTGAAGTAGGAGCCACGTAAATTGAACAAATGTGATAGAATAACGCTGAATTCTTATATTAACCATAATATAAAATGATCTAATCGGGTCTCTGATTGCTCTATCATAGAAGTTTAATAGTGCATAGTACTCGTCATTTCATGCGCTTTAAGGTGCAGCCTAGCCAAATATGCTATCTGAAATTGGAACTACGTAAATTGAACAAGTGTGAGTGAGTTTCGCTGAATTCTTAAATTAACCATAATATAAAATGATCTAGTCGGGTCTCTGATTGCCCTATCCTAGAAGTTTAATAGTGCAGTTTACTCGTCATTTCATGCGCTTTAAGGTGCCGCCTATCCCAGTACGATCTGAAATAGGAGCGACATAAATTGAACAAATGTGATAGAATTACGCAGAATTCTTATATTAACCATAATATAATACGATGTATTCGGGTCTCTGATTGCCCTATCATAGAAGTTTAATAGTGCATTTTACTCGACATTTCATGCGCTTTAAGATGCCGCCTAGCCCAACACGCTATCTGAAATTGGAGCTACGTAAATTGAACAAGTGTGATAAAGTATCGCTGAATTCTTATATTAACCATAATATAAGATGACCTAATTGGTCTCTGTGAGCCCTATCCGAGAAGTTTAGCAGTGCATTTTACTCGACATATCATGCGCTTTAAGATGCCGCCTAGCCCAATACGCTATCTGAAATTGGAGCTACGTAAATTGAACAAACGTGATAGAATTACGCAGAATTCTTATATTAACCATATTATAAGATGACCTAATCGGGTCTCTGATTGCCCTATCCGAGAAGCTTAGGAGTGTATTTTACTCGACATTTCATGCGCTTCGAGATGCCGCCTGGCCCAATACGCTATCTGAAATAGGGGCGACGTAAATTGAACAAATGTGATAGAATTACGCAGAATTCTTATATTAACCATAATATAATACGATCTATTCGGGTCTCTGATTGCCCTATCATAGAAGTTTAATAGTGCATTTTACTCGACATTTCATGCGCTTTAAGTTGCCGCCTAGTCCAATACGCTATCTGAAATTGGAGCTACGTAAATTGAACAAATGTGATAGAATTACGCCGAATTCTTATATTAACCATAATATAATACGATATATTCGGGTCTCTGATTGCCCTATCATAGAAGTTTAATAGTGCATTTTACTCGTCATTTCATGCGCTTTAAGGTGCCGCGTAGCGCATTACGCTATCTGAAATAGGAGCGACATATATTCAACAAATGTGATAAAATTACGTTGAATTCTTATATTAACAATAAAAGAAAATGATTTAATCGGGTCTCTGATTGCCCGATCATAGAAGTTTAATAGTGCATATTACTCGTCATTTCATGCGCTTTAAGGCGCCGCTTAGCCTAATACGCTATCTGAAATAGGAGCGACGTAAATTGAACAAATGTGATAGAATTTCGCTGAATTCTTATATTATCCATAATATAAAATGATCTAATCGGGTCTCTGATTGCCCTATAATAGAAGGTTGGTAGTGCATTTTACTCGTCATTTCATGCGCTTAAAGGTGCCGCCTAGCCCAACACGCTATCTGAAATTGGTGCTACGTAAATTGAACAAGTGTGATAGAATAACGCTGAATTCTTATATTAACCATAATATAAAATGATCTAATCGGGTCTCTGATTGCTCTATCACAGAAGTTTAATAGTGCATTTTGCTCGGCATTTCATGCGCTTTAAGGTTCCGCTTATCCCTATATGCTATTTGAAGTTGGAGCAACGTAAATTGAACAAATGTGATAGAATTACGCAGAATTCTTATATTAACCATAATATAATATGATCTATTCGGGTCTCTGATTGCCCTGTCATAGAAGTTTAATAGTGCATTTTACTCGTCATTTCATGCGCTTTAAGGTGCCGCCTAGCCCAATACGCTATCTGAAATAGGAGCGACGTAAATTGAACAAATGTGACAGAAATACACTGAATTCTTATATTAACCATAATATAAAATGATCTAATGGGGTCTCTGATTACCCTTTCATAAAAGTTTAATAGTGCATTTTACTCGTCATTTCATGCGCTTTAAGGTGCCGCCTATTCCAATACGCTATCTGAAATTGGAGCTACGTAAATTGAACAAATGTGATAGAATTACGCAGAATTCTTATATTAACCATAATATAATACGATCTATTCGGGTCTCTGATTGCCCTATCATAGAAGTTTAATAGTGCATTTTACTCGACATTTCTTGCGCTTTAAGATGCCGCCTAGTCCAATACGCTATCTGAAATTGGAGCTACGTAAATTGAACAAATGTGATAGAATTACGCCGAATTCTTATATTAACCATAATATAATACGATATATTCGGGTCTCTGATTGCGCTATCATAGAAGTTTAATAGTGCATTTTACTCGTCATTTCATGCGCTTTAAGGTGCCGCGTAGCCCAATACGCTATCTGAAATAGGAGCGACATATATTGAACAAATGTGATAAAATTACGTTGAATTCATATATTAACAATAATAGAAAATGATCTAATCGGGTCTCTGATTGCCCGATCATAGAAGTTTAATAGTGCATATTACTCGTCATTTCATGCGCTTTAAGGCGCCGCTTAGCCTCATACGCTATCTGAAATAGGAGCGACGTAAATTGAACAAGTGTGATAAAGTTTCGCTGAATTCTTATATTAACCATAATATAGAATGATCTAATCGGGTCTCTGATTGCCCTATCCTAGAAGTTTAGTAGTGCATTTTACTCGACATTTCATGCGCTTTAAGATGCCGCTTAGCCCAATACGCTATCTGAAGTAGGAGCGACGTAAATTGAACAAATGTGATAGAATAACGCTGAATTCTTATTTTAACCATAATATAAAATGATCTAATCGGGTCTCTGATTGCTCTATCATAGAAGTTTAATAGTGCATAGTACTCGTCATTTCATGCGCTTTAAGGTGCAGCCTAGCCAAATATGCTATCTGAAATTGGAACTACGTAAATTGAACAAGTGTGAGTGAGTTTCGCTGAATTCTTAAATTAACCATAATATAAAATGATCTAGTCGGGTCTCTGATTGCCCTATCCTAGAAGTTTAATAGTGCATTTTACTCGTCATTTCATGCGCTTTAAGGTGCCGCCTATCCCAGTACGATCTGAAATAGGAGCGACATAAATTGAACAAATGTGATAGAATTACGCAGAATTCTTATATTAACCATAATATAATACGATGTATTCGGGTCTCTGATTGCCCTATCATAGAAGTTTAATAGTGCATTTTACTTGTCATTTCATGCGCTTTAAGGTGCCGCGTAGCCCATTACGCTATCTGAAATAGGAGCGACATATATTCAACAAATGTGATAAAATTACGTTGAATTCTTATATTAACAATAAAAGAAAATGATTTAATCGGGTCTCTGATTGCCCGATCATAGAAGTTTAATAGTGCATATTACTCGTCATTTCATGCGCTTTAAGGCGCCGCTTACCCTAATACGCTATCTGAAATAGGAGCGACGTAAATTGGACAAATGTGATAGAATTTCGCTGAATTCTTATATTAACCATAATATAAGATGATTCTTCGTGTCTCTGATTGCCCTATCCGAGAAGTTTAGTAGTGCATTTTACTCGACGTTTCAAGCGCTTTAAGATGCCTCCTAGTCCAATATGCTATCTGAAATAGAAGCGACGTAAATTGAACAAACGTGATAGAATTACGCAGAATTCTTAAATTAACCATAATGCAATACGATCCATTCGGGTCTCTGATTGCCCTATCATAGAAGTTTAATAGTGCATTTTACTCGTCATTATACGCGCTTTAAGATGCCGCCTAGCCCAATACG
The DNA here is from genome assembly GCA_916610135.2 of Macropis europaea. Lineage (NCBI taxonomy): Eukaryota > Metazoa > Arthropoda > Insecta > Hymenoptera > Melittidae > Macropis > Macropis europaea. Next base: position 6,042 of record CAKAJE020001224.1, on the reverse strand, counting down.
CTATCTGAAATAGGAGCGACGTAAATCGAACAAATGTGACAGAATTTCGCTGAATTCTTAAATGAACCTTAATATAAAATCATCTAATCGGGTCTCTGTTTGCTCTACACTAGAAGTTCAATAGTCCATTCAACTCGTCATTTCATGCGCTTTAAGATGCCACCTAGCCCAATACGCTATCTGAAATAGGGGCGACGTAAATTGAACAAATGTGATAAAATTACGTTGAATTCTTATATTAATGTTACGTATGAAGAATATTTTGTCCGTTCGGTTTCCTTATGTTTCTCAAGCTCGCGCCCGAGGAAGGAAAACGCCCTAAAACCCCTTCAGGTTTATCTCGCGTGTAACGACGGTAGCATGAGCAACAGTCCGACGGATAGCAACCAGAAGCCAAAGCTGATTCATCTAGGATCCATGAAGATCTCCTTATATGGAAATCTTAATGGATCCCCACCCATTTTTCGGTGTATATAAACCCTCAAATTTTAACCCTCTCGGGCAGAACTGAAAAGTCGTTCGTAACGTCACGTCGCATTACGTTCGTTAAAGAGTTGGTTGCATCTAGTGAGATCGGGCTCAACTTCCCCTTCGAATCAACAGTTAACCTTATAGAATCCGCGAGTTCGGTAGAAAATCTATTCGGCATTCTTCTTAAACCGCTCTTCTGTCCCCGCATTGCCAGTGCGTCAACACCGAGCATCCATCGCATAGGTAATAGAAACATTAAACTATTCGCGATACACACATCCACTTGTAACAAGACTGACTTTTTGAATATACATTTAGTGTTCATTTATCAATTACATCTCTTTCAAAACCCATCAATTATACCAGCAATCCTCATAATAGTAGTTGAACGTTCCCACACGATATAACTTTACCGCTCGAGTTATATCGACCTTTAATTTAGAGTTGCGAGGCTAAACTAACATTTCCTGCGACTCCCTGATTTCGCATCAGGTTCGTTCACACAACACATTTATCCAAAAGAGTTTTCTCTACCCTAGTGGCTCCCCAGTTTCGCATTGGGTTCGTCCACGAAATCTAACCCATCCTGCGGCTCCCTGGTTTCGCACCAGGTTCGTCCGTATCCTGCAGCTCCCTGATTACGCATCAGGTTCGTTTGTAAACTCATCCAACCTCCTACAGCTCCCTGATTTCGCATCAGGTTCGTCTGTAATTTCTCCAACCTCCTGCAGCTCCCTGCTTTCGCATCAGGTTCGACTGCACGTATCATCCTAGTGAATCCCTGATTTCGCATCAGGTTCGTTCACGAAGTTTCAACCTCCTGCGGCTCCCTGATTTCGCATCAGGATCGTCCGCATGTGTCTCCATCCTAGAGGCTCCCTGATTTCGCATCAGGTTCGTCCTCGTTTTCAAAATCCTAGCGGCTCCCTGATTACGGATCAGGTTCGTCCGCGTACCACACTAACAAACTGATAAACCATATTCGTTGCAAAATACACCTCGCCGGCCTCACGGGTTGCTAACGGCCCTGGCTCGTAACATTAACAATAATATATGATTTATTCGGTTCTCTGATTGCCCTATCTTAGAAGTTTAATAGTGCATTTCACTCGACATTTCATGCGCTTTAAGATGCCACATAGCCGAATACGCTATCTGAAATAGAGGCGACGTAAATTGAACAAATGTGATAAAATTTCGTTGAATTCTTATATTAACCATAATATAAGATGACCTACTCGGGTCTCTGATTGCCCTATCCTAGTAGTTTGGTAGTGCATTTTACTCGACATTTCATGCGCTTTAAGATGCCGCTTAGTCCAATACGCTATCTGAAGTAGGAGCTACGTAAATTGAACAAATGTGATAGAATTACGCAGAATTCTTATATTAACCATAATATAAAATGATCTAATGGGGTCTCCGATTGCCATATCACAGACGTTCAGTAGTGCATTTTGATCGCCATTTCATGCGCCTTAAGAGTCCGCTTAGCACAATACGCTGTATGAAATAGGTTCGACATAAATTCAACAAATGTTATAGATTACGCAGAATTCTTATATTAACCATAATATAATATGATCTATTCGGGTCTTTGATTGCCCTATCATAGAAGTTTAATAGTGCATTTTACTCGCCATTCCACGCGCTTTAAGGTGCCGCTTAGCCCAATGCGCTATCTGAAATAGGAGCGACATAAATTGGACAAATGTGATAGAATTACGCAGAATTCTTATATTAACCATAATTTAAAATGACCTAATCGGATCTCTAATTACCCTATCCGAGAAGTTCAGTAGTGCATTCTACTCGACATTTCATGCGCTTTAAGATGCCACCTCTCCCATTACGCTATCTGAGACATGAGCGTCGTAAATTGAACAAATGTGATAGAATTTCGCTGAATTATTATATTAACCACAATATAACCTGATCTAATCGGGTCTCTCATTGCCCTGCCATAGATGGTTAGTAGTGCATTTTACTCGTCATTCCACGCGCTTTAAGATGCCGCCTAGCCCAATACGCTATCCGAAATTGGAGCGACGTAAATTGAACAAATATGATAGAATTACGATGCATCCTTATATTAATCATAATATAAGATGACCTAATCGGGTCTCTGTTTGCCCTACCCTAGAAGTTTACTAGCGCATTTTACTCGACATATCATGCGCTTTAAGATGCCACCTAGCCTAATACGCAATCTGAAATAGGGGCGACGTAAATTGATCAAATGTGATAAAATTACGCTGAATTCTTATATTAACAATAATATAATGATCTAATCGGGTCTCCGATTGCCCTATCCTAGAAGTTTAGTAGTGCATTATACTCGACATTTCATGCCCATTAACATGCCGCTTAGACCAATACGCTATCTGAAATAGGAGCGACGTAAATTGAACAAATGTGATAGAGTTACCCTGAATTCTGATATTAACCATAATATAAAATGATCTAATCGGATCTCTGATTGCCCTATCATAGAAGTTTAATAGTGCATTTTACTCGTCATTTCATGAGCTTTATGGTGCCGCTTAGCCCAACACGCTATCTGAAATTGGAGCTACGTAAATTGAACGAGTGTGATAGAGTTACGCTGAATTCTTAAAATAACCATAATATACAGTGATCTGATCGGGTCTCTGTTTGCCGTACCCTAGAAGTTTAGTAGTGCATTTTACTCGCCATTTCATGCGCTTCATGGTGCCGTTTAGCCCAATACGCTATCTGAAATAGGAGCGTTGTAAATTGAACAAGAGTGATAGAATTACACTGAATTCTTATATTAACAATAATATAAAATGATCAAAACGGGTCTCTGATTGCCCTATCATAGAAGTTTAACAGTGCATTTTACTCGTCATTTCATGCGTTTTAAGGTGCCGCCTATCACAATACGCTATCTGAAATAGGAGCGACGTAAATTGAACAAATGTGATAGAGTTACCCTGAATTCTGATATTAACCATAATATAAAATGATCTTATCGGGTCTCTGATTACCCTATCAGAGAAGCTTAATAGTTCGTTTTTCTCGTCGTTTCATGCGCTTTATCATGCCGCCTAGCCCAATACGCTATCTGATGTTGGAGCGACGTAAATTGAACAAATGTGATAGAATTTCGATGAATTCTTATATTAACCATAATACAAAATGATTTAATCGGGTCTCCGATTGCCCTATCATAGAAGTTTAATAGTGCATTTTGCTCGGCATTTCATGCGCTTTAAGGTGCCGCTTATCCCAATACGCTATCTGGAATAGGAGCAACGAAAATTGAACAATTGTGATAGAATTTCGCGGAATTCTTATATTAACCATAATTTAAAATGATCTAATCGGGTCTGTGATTGCCCTATCATAGAAGGTTAGTAGTGCATTTTACTCGTCATTCCACGCCCTTTATGATGCCGCATAGCCGAGTACGCTTTCTGAAATTGGAGCTACGTAAATTGAACAAACGTGATAGAATTACGCAGTATTCTTATATTAACCATAATATAATACGATCTATTCGGGTCTCTGATTGCCCTATCATAGAAGTTTATTAGTGCATTTTACTCGCCATTTCATGCGCTTTAAGCTGCCGCCTAGCCCAATACGCTATCTGAAATAGGAGCGACGTAAACTGAACAAATGTGATAGAATTTCGCTAAATTCTGACTTTAACAATGATATAAAATGACCTAATCGTGTCTCTGATTGCCCTATCATAGAAGGTTAGTAGTGCATTTTACTCGTCAATCCACGCGCCGTAAGATGCCGCCTAGCCCAATACGCTATCTGAAATAGAAGCGACGTAAATTGAACAAATGCGATAGAATTGCGCAGAATTCTTATATTAACCATAATTTAAAATGATCTAATCGTGTCTGTGATTGCCCTATCATAGAAGTTTAATAGCTCATTTTACTCGACATTTCATGCGCTTTATGATGCCGCCTAGCCCAATACGCAATCTGAAATAGGAGCGATATAAATTGAACAAATGTGATAGAATTTCGCTGAATTCTTATATTAACCATAATTTAAAATGATCTAATCGGGTCTCTGATTGCCCTATCATAGAAGGTTAGTAGCGCATTTTACTCGTCACTCCACGTGCTTTAAGATGCCGCCTATCCCAATACGCTATCTGAAATAGAGCGACGTAAATTGAACAAATGCGATAGAATTGCGCAGAATTCTTATATTAACCATAATTTAAAACGATCTAATCGTGTCTGTGATTGCCCTATCATAGAAGTTTAATAGCTCATTTTACTCGACATTTCACGCGCTTTATGATGCCGCCTAGCCCAATACGCAATCTGAAATAGGAGCGATATAAATTGAACAAATGTGATAGAATTTCGCTGAATTCTTATATTAACCATAATATAAAATGATCTAATCGGGTGTCTGATTGCCCTATCATAGAAGTTTAATAGTGCATTTTGCTCGGCATATCATGCGCTTTAAGGTGCCGCTTATCCCAGTACGCTATCTGAAGTTGGAGCGACGTAAATTGAACAAATGTGATAGAATTACGCTGAATTCTTATATTAATCATAATATCAGATGACCTAATCGGGTCTCTGACTGCCCTATCCGAGAAGTTTAGTATCGCATTTCACTCGACATTTCATGCGCTTTAAGATGCCGCCTCGCCCAATACGCTATCTGAAATAGGAGCGACGTACATTGAACAAATGTGATAGAATTACGCTGCATCCTTATATTAATCAAAACATATGATGACCTTATCGGGTCTCTGATTGCCCTATCCTAGAAATTTAGTAGTGCATTTTACTTGTCATTTCATGCGCTTTATGATGCCGCATAGCCCAATACGCTTTCTGAAATAGGAGCGACGTAAATTGAACAAATGTGATAAAATTACGTTCAATTCTTTTATTAACAACAATATAAAATGATCTAATAGGGACTCTGATGGTCCTATCATAGAAGTTTAACAGTGCATTTTACTCGACGTTTCATGCGCTTTAAGATGCCACATAGCCCAATACGCTATCTGAAATAGGGGCGACGTAAACTGAACAAATGTGATAGAATAACGCTGAATTCTTATATTAACCATAATATAAAATGACCTAATCGGGTCTCTGATTGCCCTATCATAGAAGCTTAGTAGTGCATTTTATTCGCCATTTCATGCGCTTTGAGATGCCGCTTAGACCAATACGCTATATGAAATAGGAGCGACGTAAATTGAACAAATGTGATAGAATTGCGCTGAATTCTTATATTAACCGTAATATAAAATGATCTAATCGGGTCTCTGCTTGCCCTACCCTAGAAGTTTAATATTACATTTTACTCGTCATTTCATGCCCTTTGAGATTCCGCTTAGCCCAATACGCTAACTGAAATAGGAGCGACGTAAATTGAACAAATGTGATATAATTTCGCTGAATTCTTATATTAACCAAATATAAAATGATCTAATCGGGTCTCTGATTGCCCTATCATAGAAGTTTAATAGTATATTTTCCTCCCCATTCCACGCGCTTTAAGATGCCGCCTAGCCCAGTACGCTATCTGAAATAGGAGCGACGTAAA